>JAHHZJ010002787.1:0-74851 GCA_021437245.1 Aegilops speltoides | reverse complement strand
CATGATAGTGTACACCATATGCATTCCATGCATAACAATGCTCTAGAAATACCTCATGATGCATTACATCCTTTGAGTCTCCATTATGACACACATCATAACAAACCTCTCATGATGGATGACATGTTTCTATATCACGCATCTCATTTATTTGGCGTTGGATATTTTGTGCTAACAAACACTGCATGCGTCGCATCATGATGGATGATGTGTACATCTACCACCTTTTACAATTTTCCCTTTGTCTTTGTTTTGTGTAGGTACTCACGTATACTCGTCAACCTCTCAATCCCAAGAGTTGACAAAGCGAGCTCTTGAGAACAGCGATGCTTTGGGATCCGTGGACTATCCTTACCACCGTTCCTTGGCATAAGGACTACGCATCTCTTCTACTTGGCTCTCACACGGCTATGGGTCATTTACCACTTGTCACATTATGCTCCTTTTACCGTGTTCACATTGCATGCTATGCTTGCTCCTATGCCTTTGCCATGCAATTGTGACCCTTGCTTGCATCTACCCATGTTTCATCATTATGCTACTTCTATGTGTATTTGCATGCTTGGTGGAGATCCTTGTTGCTATTGCCATGTTTATCATGTGCCCCATACTATTGATGCTTGTTGTGTTGGGAGAGTCATGATGCCACATTGCTATTTACATATGGTCTCTCGCTAATACATTGATGATATTTTACTCATACCTTGCTTTCATGCTTGTGCTATGACATGTGAATTATTCATGCCCACTATTTGCACACATTACATGCTTGCCATGATTCCTTCTAGTATGTTGCATCTTCGCACTACTAGCTTGCTTGACTTGATCACTATGATTGCTTGCTATGTTGCATCACCCATGTTCCACTATTATTTGCTTTCTTGGGTTGATGACATATATGCTCATGCCTTATAGCATGCCAGACCGGCGCTCGAAGACTTCCGGCTACTTGAGTTTAAATCGTGTGATTTATTTGTTTGATGCATTCATCATTGCATCATTTGCATTGCATCATGTCATCATGCAACCCTTTTTAAAACTTAGCTAAATAAATTGCATAGATCGTTGATCTATTTAAATCGAGGGATATTCACATGGTGATTTCTCTTTAAAACATATTCAAAGTCTCCTACTATTATTAGGGAGCTATATTAAATAATCCACTAATTCGGAATCACCCATAAACACACTTGCTAAATAATTTCGTTCCTTTTCTGCTTCAAGTTTGGTCTCCAACCTTGCCCATATTTTCTTTCATCATTTTCTAGAGCTCCACCAAAAATCCGAACATTTTTGGACCTTCCCAAACCTCACTTCCTATTCAAATCATTTGAATTTAAATCAAATGAGTTTGAATTTAAACTTTCGGTCATGCCCACTTCTATTTTCCTGGTTCAAGCTCATTTTGTGAGCTCGGAAAATTATCCATGTAAAGTCCTTCTCTAACCTTTTCCTTTCTCTCTTTTCCTTCTTCCTATTCTTGTCTGTTTTGGGAAAATAAGAGAGAGGGAGAAGAGATTCCAGCCAGGCCTCTGGCCCTTTTCTTCCCTACCCGGGCCGACCTCTAAGGCCCAGCCCACCTAACCCTCCTAACCTAGCCCGACCCCCTCATCCGCTTCTCTCTCCCTCTCGTTCCCCTTGCCCGCCACACACACTTGCCTGGCCTTGAACCCACCTTCTCTCAATCCCATCTCCCTCCCGCAGCGCCTCCATCTCCCTCCCCTGCGCCCCATCTCTCCTCTCTCGATCCCATCTCCCCCTCGGCCTCCTCCACCCCGTCGTCGTTCGGAGCCGCGCCCGTCCCTGTGCGTTGGCGCCATGGCCAGCACCACCGCCTCCGCACCCGACCATCGTGCCCGAGCCGTCCCGTCGCGCCTCCTCCACCCCGCAGCCATCCACGTAGCGCATCACCTCCTCCCGTGCCTCTCCTCCTGCTTCTCCTCGTCGTCACCAAACACTTTGGTCTTCGTGCCACCATTGGGGCCAGCCAACTCCAGCGACCCTCCGTCGCTGTGATCGTGCCCCTCCTCTGCCTCGCCCGCCCGTCGTCCTCAAGCTCGTTCGGCGGCCCCTATCTTCTCCTCGTGCCCTTGCCGTCTTCGTCTGCGCCCGGAAGAGCCGCAGCCTCCGGCCTCGGATCTGGCGGATCGAGCGGTCGCGTCCACCACCACCCTCGCCGTGCTCCGCTTTGCCGCCAGCCTGCGAGGCCATCAGCTTCGCCTCGGCCTTGACCGGGAGGGGCGGCGGCGTTGCTACTGCTCGATCCACACGCGCGCGCCTCGCGCGTTGGCCGTGACCAGCTCCATGCCCGGCGAGCATGCTCCTGTTCGATGCCCAGCCGCCCAAGTTGTCGCCTCTGCGCACCATGTAGTGTCACCATGGACGCATGCACCCCCGGATCAGAACCTCGAGCACCAAGTACACCACCAGCAAGACCCGGACTCCGAACGCCAAGTACCCCTACCCCCGAAGGACTTGGATGCGCCAAGTTCCTCTCCGACACGTGTACAACTACCGTCGACACGAGTACAACGACTTCCACTACGCCGTGTACGACTACTTCCCTCAACGACCGTGAACGTCTACCTCCACTACGACCCGTGAACGTCTACAAGATGTACCATTACCGTCGGCCCGTGAACGACTACTTCCCTCTACGAAACGCGTTCCGCCCCGAAATGCACGCTTCGAAGGTATAACCCTGAGATGACCGCCCGTGAATGAATGCTTGTGTGTGCACCGTGTCCGAATTGTCATTGCAAGCTCCTCCTCGTTTGCCATGCCGCCGTCCGTGGGAACCGGTATCAGGAGCACCCACCATCTTGCATGACTTCGCTCACACTCACTTCCTTTTGCACGGTATCTCCGTGAGCTACTAGGAACCGATATGTTGCCGTGGCATCATTTTGGATTCTTTGCCGTGGCACCGTTTTGATCCGCCATGGTGACCAAATGCTTCATAACATGCTCTTGTCAACATTTTCATAAAATTGCAATGCAATTTTTATGAAAATGTTGACAAACAATATAACATTAATCACCATAATTTATAAATGTTGACAAGAGCATGTTATGAAGCATTTGGTCACCATGGCGGAACAAAGCGGGTGCCACGGCAAAGAATCGAAAATGATGCCGCGGCAGCATGCAGAATCAGGATGAAATCTGATTCATCAAGCCAGAAAATGCGATGATATCGGCAGTGGCGATGAGGCGAAGCGATCGGCGAAATCGGCGAACGACGACGATCAGTGAAGGAAGCGAGAGCGTGCAATCGACGTTGACAAGACGTGGAGGTCGATGAAGGCTGAAACGGGCGAGCTGGAGACGAATGGAGAGAGATGGAAGGTGGCGATGGAGGAGCGAAGTGAAATGGAAGAAGGAAGGAAGATGAAGATGGAAGAAGGTGGAAGAAGAGGATGAGGTCAGAGTGGATTTGAAGATGAGAGAGAAGGAGTGAAAAAATGGCTGGAGACTGAGGGACTTTGAAAGGAGACAAAAGTTGAAGGAAAGGACTTTGAAATGGAATTTGAGTGAAAAAGGAAATGAATGAGAAAAAAAAGTGAGAAAAAGATTGAAAATCTAAAAAGATTCCAAACCACCACTATAAGAGGATCTCGTCCCGAGATCTAGAATGGCACCGAGGAAAAGCGGAAGAGAAAACAAAGGTAAAACTAAGTTGCTTCTTTGGCGAGCAGAGTGAAACCACGAACCTTGAGAGGTTGAGCAATTTAAAAGAAAGAGTACAACAGAGATGAACGAGATTGCAAACAATCCGTTAGAAAAAAAGGAACAAGGAACATTATGGGAACTTGAAGGTTGCAAAGACATGAATCAAGAGTTTAATGGACAAGATAGAATTCGAAACCACTCCGGTTAAAACAAGATGAGAGGGGAAGCATTCGGGCAGCACTCCGGTTGAGCATGGAAGGAATTGAACATGAACTTGAGAAGATGGGATGATACTTGATGAAATCAACAACACACTGCCTCCGGAACTATTGAAAGAATGGCACAATGGGTAAGAAGGATTTCAGACAACACTAAGGTTGAAAAGAGAGGCAAAACTTGATAAGATGAAAGAACTTGAAGAGATGACACAACACTTCGGTTAAATGGATAAGCACGAAAAGAACACGATCCTCACAATCGAGATGATGAGTGAAAAGAGCAACATCACAATGTCTCCGGAAGAAAGAATAGAAGATAGATCATTGGAATAAAGGGACGGAGAAGAAAATGACAACTTCTACCACAATTGAATTTGGAAGGCATCCTTGCAAAGAAGAATCGAATGGAGTTGTTGGAAAATCAACAACGAGAAGCACAAGCTTGTTGTGGGCTTATGTAAACATCTCAAAATTTGAGGTGAAATTCTGCCACTAACGGAAACCATTAATTTGATTGAGAGCACCAAAGAGATGAAAAACTGCTTTCGCCGAGAGGATAGGAGAAAACTTGGATCATTGATAAACACCATAATAGCAAAATTCCTTAGGGAAGGCTTTAGGTGAAATATAGCCCAAGATAACTCCAATGAAGAGATTGATGGAATTAAATATCTCATTCTTGACAACATGAGTAACCAAGGGAAATTGTCAAGAGTGACATAACACCATCTCAGAAGATAAGGTAGAAAAAAAATGCACTTTGGAATGCACGATAAAGAATGCTTGAACTCCTCAAAACAAAACATGTGTTGAGCACCATGTTTATTTTGAAGTATGGCAGCGGATCTTAACCCGAGAGAAATCTTGATGAACAATTGAAGAATGAAAAGAATCCTTGACGAAGCACCATGTAGAGCCTCCATGAAGAACTCCGATAAACAAAAGGGTGATAGAAAGAAAGAGAAGTTGAAAATACAAGGTGAAGCCTTGCGATGATTTAGATGGAGCTTCGCGACGAGATAATGCGGAAAACTTAGAACTCCGGAAGAAAGATGAACATCATATAATTGAGAAACTAATGTCACGGACAAACTCCGGTAGAAAAGAATTAAACACTTGGATGAACAAAATAAGAATTATGTTATGCTTATCCTTCACCAATTAAATTGATGACAATCAACGGATTTGGCATACTACTTATTCTTCTCGAGGGATGAAGGATAGAGATAGCGCAAACTTGAGAAGGTATTAATGGAACCACCGGTGAGATTTGGAAACAACGAATAAATTAATATGAGAACATAGGAAGAGGAATCTTGAACAAACCACCGTAAGAATTGAAAATGATCAAAGTAAATGCACAAATCACCGGGAAGAATTTGAAAAACGATTGAGGATACTTGAAGGGATTTAGATACATGAGAACGAAGAGATCATGAACTGATTAGAGGGTATTGAACGATGCACCGGTAAGATTTGGAGAATGATAGCTACACGTTGAGAATGAATAAACCTGAATTGATGGACTCCGGATGACAAACTGAGAAGACTCTTGAATATCTCCTGATGGG
This sequence comes from Aegilops speltoides, assembly GCA_021437245.1. NCBI lineage: Eukaryota > Viridiplantae > Streptophyta > Magnoliopsida > Poales > Poaceae > Aegilops > Aegilops speltoides. The sequence goes on along the minus strand of JAHHZJ010002787.1, from coordinate 69,390 downwards.
TGAAAAAGATTCTCACAATCGAAAACAATTATGAGAGGATGGCAACAAGCTAGCACCATGAATCTTGAAGAGAATAGAGCAAGATTAAAGAGAAACTCTTCTTCGGTCTTCAAATGATGAGAATGACAACGAGAAACACCACCAAGAATTATTGAGGCACACCGGAAGAATCAAAAGCAAAGAGGTTGAGCCAACTATGAAAAGAATTTGAAAGATCTTGGAGAAAAGCATTTGGTGATGATAACTCATTCTTCGTCAAACTTGGAGAAGAATTTAGGATAGCTCGGGAAAATAGAAGAGTCGGGTAAGATCACGGAAAAGACACGTGGGTTAGGGCCCACTCAAAAGAACACCGTTGAAAAGATTTAAAAGAGATGTTGCACGGTTGAATTAAATGACTTGAATGAGATACCAATCTCGAAAGAGCTTGAGCGAATGCAGAGTGGAAACACGAATCTTGAGATATCTTGAGCACTCGGAATAACAAATAGCGAGAAGTAGAATGATAATGAGGTGCACCGGTATGAGAAGACATTGAAATGAGGAAAAAAGGTATGATCAACAAAACTTGACTTGAATCCACCAGAGAAGAGAAAGGAATGAGGAATGACGAACTAGTAGAACATCTTCTTGAGAACCACCGGGTAAGAACATTGACGGAAAAGAATGGAGAAACTTCACAAAAATAAAAGGATACTTGATAAAGAAATCTTAGTCCTTGAGGAAAAAGGGTGGGTGGGTGGGAAAAAACAAAGGCAACTTAGAGACGGATGAAACAAACACCGTTGAGAAGAAATGATAATTGGTCTTGCTGATGTTGAAGTGATCGGATCCACTTGAAGAGAAACACGCCGGTTGAAAAGGATTAACATGACAACCTCAATGATCAAAAAGGATTGGTATTCACATCGGAGTATGAGAACACCATTTCGGAAAGGTATGGAATCAACACTTGACATTGAAGCAACTCGAATACCACAACTCAAAACAAAAACAAAGGACTGGCTTGCATATGTCATCCGCATCATGATAACAACATTTAAATGCTTAAAATTGTGTTTTCATTAAACTACTAAAATACATATGGGGATTTTCCGGAATTGTTGTTTGTTGTTCCGGCCTCATTTAAACTTGCCTAAATAGGTAGTTTAATTATGCTTCACCTCTTGCCATGTTTTACAACACTTAATATTGTTTGGTAGCATAACCGAGAGAGAACTAAATAATTGATGTGGTGTTCCGTCAATATGCAACTCGTTGCATATTGAGCTCCACTTAATTTGTAGTATTGTTCGTTGCACTTTGCCATGCCATGCCTCATTAAATCGGACATGCATCATACTTGTTTGCACATCATGCCATGTTTATGTGATGGTTGTTTACTATGTTGTTTGTTTCTTTCCGGGTTGCCTCTCTCGTTAGCTTCGGTTTTGTTCCGGAGTTGTGAGGATTCGTTCGACTACGTTCGTTTGTCTTCTTCATGGACTCATTCTTCTTCCTTGCGGGATCTCAGGCAAGATGACCATACCCTCGAAATCACTACTATCTTTGCTATGCTAGTTTGCTCGCTCTTTTGCTATGCCTATGCTACGATGCCTACCATTTGCTTGTCAGCCTCCCAAATTGCCATGTCAAACCTCTAACCCACCATGTCCTAGCAAACCGTTGATTGGCTATGTTACCGCTTTGCTCAGCCCTCTTATAGCGTTGTTAGTTGCGGTGAAGATTGAAGTTTGTTCCTTGTTGGAACATGGAGATGTTGTTCCTTGTTGGAACATGTTTACTTGTTGGGATATCACAATATATCTTATTTAATTAATGCATCTATATACTTGGTAAAGGGTGGAAGGCTCGGCCTTATGCAGTGTTTTGTTCCACTCTTGCCGCCTAGTTTCCGTCATACCGGTGTTATGTTCCCAGATTTTGCGTTCCTTACGCTGGTCGGGTGATTTATGGGACCCCCGACAGTTCGCTTTGAATAAAACTCCTCCAGCAAGGCCCAACCTTGGTTTTACCATTTGCCTCACCTAGCCCTTTTTTTCCCTTGGGTTTAGGAGCCGAGGGTCATCTTTATTTTACCCCGGGCGGTGCTCCTTGAGTGTTGGTACAACTGGCGATGTCCGGCGCCCTGAGCAACCAGGTCTATGCCAACCCGTCGTCTTGCTCATCCGGTGTGCCACGAGAGCGAGATATGTGCAGCTCCTATCGGGATTTGTCGGCACATCGGGCGGCTTTTGCTGGTCTTGTTTTACCATTGTCGAAATGTCTTGTAAACCGGGATTACGAGACTGATCGGGTCTTCACGGGAGAAGGTATATTCCTTCGTTGATCGCGAGAGCTTGTCATGGGCTAAGTTGGGACACCCTGCGGGTATAAACTTTCGAGAGCCGTGCCTCGCGTTATGTGGCAGATGGGAATTTGTTAATGTCGGTTGTAGAAAACCGAAGTTGACCTTAATTAAAATACATCAACGGCGTGTGTAACCGTGATGGTCTCTTCTCGTGAGTCCGGAAGTGAACACGGTGTTGGAGTTATGTTTGGCGTAAGTAGTTTCGGATCACTTCTTGATCGCTACTAGCTTCACGACCGTGCCTTGCTTCTCTTCTCGCTCTCTTTTGCGATTGTAGCCACCATATATGCTAGTCGCTTGCTGCAGCTCCACCTCATTACTCCATCCTTCCTATAAGCTTAAATAGTCTTGATCTCGCGGGTGTGAGATTGCTGAGTCCTCGTGGCTCACAGATACTTCCAAAACCAGTTTGCATGTGCTGATGAAACCGTGCAGGTGACGCATCCGAGCTCAAGGAGGAGCTCGATGAAGATCTTGTTCATTGTGTTGTTTCGTTTCAGTTGATCAGTAGTGGAGCCCAGCTGGGGTCGATCGGGGACCTTTGTCGCATTTGGGGTTCTTCTTTTATTTTGGTTCCGTAGTCGGACCTTGATTGTATCTGGATGATGTAATGCTTTATTCATGTAATTGTGTGAAGTGGCGATTGTAAGCCAACTATGTATCTCTTTCCCTTATGTATTACATGGGTTGTGTGAAGATTACCTCACTTGCGACATTGCTTTCAATGCGGTTATGCCTCTAAGTCGTGCTTTGACACGTGGGAGATATAGCCGCATCGAGGGCGTTACATGCCTCTCACATGATATATCTTGATCATTGTCTCTTGTGTCCATTAGTTGCCTCTTTCATATCCACTTGTATTGAGTGCAACCATCCTATGCTTATTGATCTTGGAGACGTTGACACCTTACTTGTGATGCATGCTTGTTTGATTGAGCCTATTGCATTTGGTTGTTCTCGTATCATATGCCAACATACTATGCAATACTCCCTTGTCATTTCTTATGATGAGCATGATACATACATTTGTTGGGTATCTTACCACACGAATGATTTGTTTTGCCATTTCGCTAACCTCATTCGTTTTTCCAAGTGTTTGTCATGTTCTTTCATTTTGAAGGATTTACAAGGCGGTACCACCACGAGACATATTAGTTATGTGAAGGCATACAAGATCTGCGACTCCATCATCCTTGAGAAACTCCTAAAGGTGACCTCCTTCCCTTTGAGCCATCCTCAAATCGCATATTGGATGGGTCACTCTTTCATGTTGTTTCCTTCTTGTTGTCTACATGATACATCTCGTGAGCGGAGGGCGACATTGGAGATTGGCTACATGGACCTTCACATTGAGGCCTTCGCACTTATTGGATGCACCTTGAACTCCACTCATGCCTCGACGTCGAGCTTTGGTACACCAACACCTCCATATTTGTTGATTGTGCTCATACATGTCATGCTCGATGGACATATCATACTCACCACAAGTTTGCACCCCATGCATGCATCGACTCACATTATGATTGCCTTGTTGCATCTTGTATTACCATGTCATCCATGATATATGAGCTTGTTCACTTCCTTAGCAAATTTGTTGTGATCTTCCTTGATGGCATATTCATACATCATGATCTTATTGCCCACCATCAATTGCATGGTAACATATACATATTGAGCATCCATTGCCATGTTCATGCTTTTGATGCACCATCTCATTATGACATCATTTTGCACAATGGTAGAATTTGTCGCTTTGTGCACCATGCTAATTATCCCATGAATGCTTTACATCTCATTCTACTTCTTTTGGATAAGCATCTTGTGTCTTGCCACGCACTATCTTGCCACACGGACTCATTCTTACATGATGGACACTTTGTGTGCGCTAAACATTGTATTTCCAAGTGTACTTTGTGTTTGCTCATTTTGCATGTACCACATACCGGAGACACCTTGGAGTACTTGGATTGTGCAATGCCTTCACCTACGTTCCACAACAAGTCCGTCCACGACACCCGTTTCCATGGTGATGAGGATCACGATCCGAGGTCGGATCTTTCCCAAGGGGGGGGAGATGATGCTGAGCATCCCATGTTCATCCTCATGTACACTCCGACTACTCTCCAAGCCCCAAGAGGACATATGACGAGACCTCGAACATACGCCATTGGACACAAGGTGAATTCACTCCTCTTCGAACCGTCACTTTCCGCATATGAGACATGGCTACTACCTCATGCATGGACCTTGCATACACTCAGGTACAACCAAGATGACCATGGAGAATCCAAGGACCAAGGCCAAGCATGGAAGAGGAGAAGGAAGAAGAAGAAGGAGCGGCTCTTTGGAGCCGGGCGGACATCCGGACCGCCGTCCGGATCATCCGGGCCAGCCGGATCATCGAACCCTCCCGGATCGTTAAGATGCTGCTGCCAAGACACCGAAGGCTTCTCTGGCCGGATCATCCGGAACTCCATCCGGATCATCCGGACCCGGCCCGGATCATCAGGGACCCGTCGAATCATCCGGCCTTGCTGCTAAGATGACTTGGGCCGAGGCCCGTGTACCCCTTCGCACCTAACTTACCCCTTCTTGGCTTAGCACTATAAATAGACCTCCTCCTCCCCATTTTGAGGGTTAGCATTGGATTAGCTCATATTTGTGTGAGATCCGTTGCTCATCCACTTGGATACTTCTCCTCGGAGATCACGACCTCTTCGGAGAAGATCCCCCAAGCGGATTCAAGACCCCTTCTAGGGAAGAACATCAATGCCTCCTCGCGGAGAAGAACGATTCCTTTGTATCCTTACCTTTGTTGACTTTGGATCTCGTGTATCTCTTATGTGCGTGGTGATCTAGCACTTGTGTGATCGATTCCTTGTTGGAATAGTGATTCTCTCTCTCGTTTTCCCTGTGTTTCCCTTTGTGCTTCCGCGTGTTCTTCGTGATTCCCCGTAGGATCCACTCCAAACGTGAAAGATCGACGCTATAGGGTTCCACCCTGCATCACAAGGCCACCAAGCGGTCGTCGTGGATCATCACCGGCAACAGCATGGTCCGCTCGTCGTGCTTACCCGCGATTGCATGGAGAGAGACCACGAGTGTCGTCGCCGGGGCGGCGGCGGGTGCGACCTCCGCATCCGCTAGGGGTGGTAGTGCATCGGCCCCATCGGTCAGGGTGTCCTCCTCGATGTAGTCGGCCGTATCCAAGTAGAAGAGGTGAGGGAAGACATGGCTCGGCGTATAGGGCTCGTCGCAGTTAAAGCAGAGGCCCTGGCGTCGCCGCTCCATCTGCTCCGCTGGAGAGAGCCGACAGAAGGGCCGCACTGCGGCCGGGGAGGTAGTCGTCGGAGTGGCCGGGGAGGTAGTCGTCGGAGCGGCCGGGGGTGGCCGGCCTGGCGCCGGGGCCTGCCGGGTGGCCTGTCGACCTCCTCGAGCCGGGGCTGCCTGCTGCATAGCCTGGGCGAGACACTTGAAGGCGCAGGCGTAGTACATGGCCGTCTGGAGATCCTGAGGTCCGCGAAGCTCCACGTCCATGCGGATGTGATCCAGAAGGCCCCCGATGAAGAGGTCGGCCCGCTGCTGCGTTGTCACGCCCGAAGCATGGCACTCCAGGGCCTGGAAGCGGTCGGCAAAGTCCTGCACCGTGGAGGTGAAGGGAAGGAGAACGAGCTCCACCAAGCGGCTCCCACGAACCGGAGGCCCAAAGAGAAGGAGGCAGAGCTCGTGGAAGCGCTCCCAAGGGGGCATGCCGCCCTCGTCCTGCTCGAGGGCGTAATACCACGTCTGTGCTGCGCCGCGGAGGTGGTAGGAGGCGAGCAGTGCGCTCCGATCGAGGTTCGCTGCCGCGAAAGAAGCTGATCGCCTTGGTTGAGCGGTTTAGGGGTCCTCCGTGCCATCATAGGTGGCGAAGTCGATTTTGGCGAATTGCGGCGGTGTCTGTGCCGAAGCGCCGTGTCGAACTGGCTCGGAGGAGTGGAGCAGGGCGGCCGATGGTGCCTGGTCGGGGTACTCCGGGTAGCGGCCTGTAGAGCCGGATGGCCTGCCAAACTGCGGGAACGGGGTCGGCTGCTCGGACGTCGCAGTGTAGACCGACGGTGGTGAAGATCCAGCCGCCCACGCTGGTATTGGCGACATAGAGGGCGGAAACCGGACCCGACTTATGGACAGGCCGGCCTGCGAGGGCGCCCCCGAACTGGGCAGGGGTGGCATGGGAGGTTGCATCAGCGGTGGTGGAGTGTGGACGGGCGCGACGAGGGCTGCTGTTGCCATGGTTGGCCACTGCGGCCAAAGAGGGCCCGCGGCCGGTTGGTGAGGAAGCAGCGGCGGCGATGGCGGCCCACCGGGGTGGCCCGCCGGAAGCTGCAGCAGTGGGAGGCCTCCACCCGCGGCGGCGCCCTGTGACGGCCATGTCAGCGCGGGGTGGCCGTAGGCGGTGATCGGGGCAGCCGACAGTGGAGTGTAGGGCCCTGCCATGTGCAGCTGGAGGCCCTGCACTTGTTGGGGAACGTAGTAATTTCAAAAAAATTCCTACGCACACGCAAGATCATGGTGATGCATAGCAACGAGAGGGGAGAGTGTTGTCTACGTACCCTCGTAAACCGAAGCGGAAGCGTTGACACAACGTAGAGGAAGTAGTCGTCGTCCTCCGGTCCAACCGATCCAAGCACCGTTACTCGGCACTTCCGAGTTCTTGACACGCGTACAACTCGATGGCGCTCCCTCGATCTCCAATCCAGTAGAGGCTCCGAGGGGGAGTTCCATCAACCGATGGCGTGGTGACGATCTTGATGTTCTCCTGTCGCAGGGCTTTGCCTAAGCACCGCTACAATATGATCGAGGTGTAATATCGTGGAGGGGGCACCACACGGCTAAGGAACGATCTCAAGGATCAACTTGTGTGTCCTAGGTTGCCCCTACCCCGTATATAAAGGAGGGAGGGAGGAGGTGGCTGGCCAAGGGGCGCCATAGGGGAGGAAACCTACTCCAAGTAGGTTTCCCCCTCCTCCTATCTTATTTGGAGGGAAGGAAAGAGTACTAGTAGTAGGAAATAGTACTAGTAGTAGTATTAGGAAGAGGGGAAGGAGAAAGGAAGAGGGGCCGCCCCCTCCCAATTGGATTGGGCTGGGGGGCGCGCCCCCCTCCCTTGTTTCTTCTCCCTTCCTCCTACATGGGCCCAATAAGGCCCATATACCTCCCGGGGGGTTCCGGTAACCCTCCGGAGCTCCAAACTTCTCCTGAACCTTTCCGGTGTCCAAATATATCCGTCCAATATATCAATCTTTATGTCTCGACCATTTCGAGACTCCTCGTCATGTCCGTGATCATATCCGGGACTTCGAACAACCTTCGGTACATCAAAATACATAAACTCATAATATAACCATCGCCGAAACCTTAAGCGTGCGGACCCTACGGTTCGAGAACAATGTAGACATGACCGAGACACGTCTCGGTCAATAACCAATAGCGGGACCTGGATGCCCATATTGGTTCCTACATATTCTCGAAGATCTTTATCGGTCGAGACCGCATAACAACATCGTTGTTCCCTTTGTCATCGGTATGTTACTTGCCCGAGATTCGATCGTCGGTATCAATACCTAGTTCAATCTCGTTACCGCAAGTCTCTTTACTCGTTCCGTAATACATCATCTCACAACTAACTCTTTAGTTGAAATGCTTGCAAGGCTTAAGTGATGTGCATTACCGAGAGGGCCCAGAGATACCTCTCCGACATTGGAGTGACAAATCCTAATCTCGAAATCGCCAACCCAACAAGTACCTTCGGAGACACACAGAGAGCACCTTTATAATCACCCGATTCGTTGTGACGTTTGGTAGCACACAAAGTGTTCCTCCGTAAACAGGAGTTGCATAATCTCATAGTCATAAGAACATGTATAAGTCATGAAGGAAGCAATAGCAACATACTAAGCGATCGTGTGCTAAGCGACGGAATGGGTCATGTCAATCAGATCATTCAACTAATGATGTGACCTTGTTAATCAAATAACAACTCCTTGTTCATGGTTAGGAAACATAACCATCTTTGATTAACAAGCTAGTCAAGTAGAGGCATACTAGTGACATACTGTTTGTCTATATATTCACACATGTATTATGTTTCCGGTTAATACAATTCTAGCATGAATAATAAACATTTACCATGATATGAGGAAATAAATAATAACTTTATTATTGCCTCTAGGGCATAGTTCCTTCAGTCTCCCACTTGCACTAGAGTCAATAATCTAGATCACATCACCATGTGATTAACATTGATAATTCACATTATCATGTGATTAACACCCATAGTTCACATCGCCATGTGACCAACACCCAAAGGGTTTACTAGATTCAGTAATCTAGTTCACATCGCTATGTGATTAACACTCAAAGAGTACTAAGGTGTGATCATGTTTTGCTTGTGAGAGAATCTTAGTCAACGGGTCTTTCACATTCAGATCCGTTATGTATTTTGCAATTTTCTATGTCTACCATGCTCTGCATGAAGCTACTCTAGCTAATTGCTCCCACTTTCAATATGTATCTAGATCGAGACTTAGAGTCATCCAGATCGGTGTCAAAACTTGCATCGACGTAACCCTTTACGACGAACCTTTTTTCACTTCCATAATCGAGAAACATATCCTTATTCCACTAAGGATAATTTGACCGCTGTCGATGATCTACTCCTAGATCACTATTGTACTCCTTGCCAAACTCGGTGCAGGGGTATACAATAGATCTGGTACACAAGACATGGCATACTTTATAGAACCTATGGCCAAGGCATAGGGAATGACTTTCATTCTCTTTCTATCTTCTGCCGTGGTCGGTTTTGAGTCTTACTCAATTCCACACCTTGTAACACAGCAAGAACTCTTTCTTTGACTGCTCCATTTTGAACTACTTCAAAATCTTGTCAAGGTATGTACTTATTGAAAAAACTTATCAAGCGTCTTGATCTATCTCTATAGATCTTAATGCTCAATATGTAAGCAGCTTCACCGAGGTCTTTCTTTGAAAAACTCCTTTCAAACACTCCTTTATGCTTTGCGAATAATTCTACATTACTTCCGATCTACAATATGTCATTCACATATACTTATCGAAAATCTTGTAGTGCTCCTACTCACTTTCTAGTAAATCTGAGGCTTCACCGCAAGTCTGTATAAACTATATGCTTTGATCAACTTATCAAAGCGTATATTCCAACTCGAGATGCTTGCACCAGTCCATAGATGCACATTTTGTTAACACCTTTAGGATCAGCGAAACCTCTTGGTTGCATCACATACAACTCTTCTTTAATAACTCCATTAAGGAATGCAGTTTTGTTTATCCATTTGCCGATTTCATAAAATCGGCAATTGCTAACATGATTCGGACAGACTTTTAAGCATTGATCGAGTGAGAAAATCTCATTGTATTCAACATCTTGAACTTTGTCAAAAACCTTTTTCGACAAGTCTAGCTTTGTAGATAGTAACACTACTATCGTCGTCCGTCTTCCTCTTGAAGATCCATTTATTTTCTATGGCTTGCCGATCATGAGCAACTCCACCAAAGTCCACACTTGGTTCTCATACATGGATCTCATCTCAGATTTCATGGCCTCAAGCCATTTCACGGAATCTGGGCTCATCATCGCTTCCTCATAGTTCGTGGGTTCATCATGGTCTAGTTACATGACTTCCGAACAGGATTACCGTACCACTCAGTGCGGATCTCACTCTGGTTTACCTCGAGATTCGGTAGTAACTTGATCTGAAGTTACATGATCATCATCATTAGCTTCCTCACTAATTGGTGTAGTAGTCACGAGAACAGATTTACGTGATGAACTACTTTCAATAAGGAGAAGGTACAATTACCTTATCAAGTTCTACTTTCCTCCCACTCACTTCTTTCGAGAGAAACTCCTTCTCTAGAAAGGATCCATTTTTAGCAACGAATATCTTGCCTTTGGATCTGTGATAGAAGGTGTACCCAACAATTTCCTTTGGGTATTCTATGAAGACGCACTTCTCCGATTTGGGTTCGAGCTCATCAGGATGAAACTTTTTCACATAAGCATCGCAGCCCCAAACTTTAAGAAATGACAACTTTGGTTTCTTGCTAAACCACAGTTCATATAGTGTCATCTCAGCGGTTTAGATGGTGCCCTATTTAACGTGAATGCAGCTGTCTCTAATGCATGATCCCAAAATGATATTGGTAAATCGGTAAGAAACATCATAGATTGTACTATATCCAATAAAGTACGGTTATGACGTTCGGACACACCATTATGATGTGGTGTTCCAGGTGGCATGTATTTGTGAAACTATTCCACATGTTTTAATTGAAGACCAAACTCGTAACTCAAATATTTGTCTCCGCGATCAGATCGTAGAAACCTTATTTTCTTGTCATGATGATTTTTCCACTTCACTCTGAAATTCTTTGAACCTTTCAACTATTTCAGATTTATGTTTCATCAAGTAGATATACCCATATCTGCTCAAATCATCTGTGCAGGTCAGAAAATAACGATACCCTTGTGAGCCTTAACACTCATTGGATCGGATACATCGGTATGTATTATTTCCAATAAGTCGGTTGCTCGCTCCTTTATTCGGAGAACGGAGTCTTAGTCATCATGCCCATGAGGCATGGTTACATAAGCATCAAGTGATTCCAAAATCCCATCGGCATGGAGTTTCTTCATCGCTTTACACCAATATGACCTAAACGCCATTACCACAAATAAGTTGCACTATCATTATTAACTTTGCATCTTTTGGTTTCAATATTATGAATATGTGTATCACTACGATCGAGATCCAATGAACCATTTTCATTGGGTGTGTAACCATATAAGGTTTTATTCATGTAAGCAGAACAACAGTTTATTCTCTTACTTAAATGAATAACGGTATTGCAATAAACACGATCAAATCATATTCATGCTCAGCGCAAACACCAAATAACGTTTATTTAGGTTCAACACTAATCCCGAAAGTATAGGGGTGTGCGATGATGATCATATAAATCTTGAAACTACTTTCAACACACATCGTCACTTCACCCTTAACTAGTTTACATTTATTCGCAACTCCGTTTGAGTTACTACTCTTAGCAACCGAACCAGTACCAAATACCGAGGGGTTTCTATAAACACTAGTAAAGTACACATCAATAACATGTATATCAAATATACCTTTGTCACTTTGCCATCCTTCTTATCCACCAAATATTTAGGATAGTTCTGCTTCCAGTGACCAGTCCCTTTGCAGTAGAAGCACTTAGTCTCAGGCTTAGGTCCAGACTTGGGCTTCTTCACTTGAGCAGCAACTTGCTTGCCGTTCTTCTTGAAGTTCCCTTCTATCCCTTTGCCCTTTTCTTGAAACTAGTGGTCTTGTTAACCATCAACACTTGATGTTCTTTCTTGATTTCTACCTTCATCGATTTCATCATCATGAAAAACTCAGGAATCATTTTCATCATCCCTTGCTTACTATAGTTCATCACGAAGTTCTACTAACTTGGTGATGGTGACTAGAGAATTCATCAATCACTATCTTATCTGGAAGATTAACTCCCACTTGATTCAAGCGATTGTAGTACCCAGACAATCTGAGCACATGCTCACTAGTTGAGCGATTCTCCTCCATCTTTTAGCTATAGAACTTGTTGGAGACTTCATATCTCTCAACTCGGGTATTTGCTTGAAATATTAACTTCAACTCTCTGAACATCTCATATGGTCCACGATGTTAAAAACATCTTTGAAGTCCCGATTCTAAGCCATAAAGCATGGTGCACAAAACTATCAAGTAGTCATCATATTGAGCTAGCCAAACGTTCATAACGTGCGCATCTGCTCTGCAATAGGTCTGTCACCTAGCGGTGCATTTAGGACATAATTCTTACATGCAAAGAATGAGGATAAATCTCAGATCGCGGATCAAATCCGCATCATTGCTACTAACATTTTTAACACAATTTTCTCTAGGAACATATCAAAATAAACATATGAAAGCAACAACGCAAGCTATTGATCTTACAACATAATTTGCAAAATACTACGGGACTAAGTTCATGATAAATTTAAGTTCAATTAATCATATTACTTAAGAACTCCCACTTAGACAGACATCTCTCTAGTCATCTAAGTGATCACGTGATCCAAATCAACTAAACCATAACCGATCATCATGTGAGATGGAGTAGTTTTCAATGGTGAACATCTTATGTTGATCATATCTACTATATGATTCACGCTCGACCTTCGGTCTCCGTGTTCGAGGCCATATCTGCATATGCTAGGCTCGTCAAGTATAACTTTGAGTATTCTGCGTGTGCAAAACTGGCTTGCACCCGTTGTAGATGGACGTGAGAGCTTATCACACCGATCATCACGTGGTGTCCGGGCACGACGAACTTTGGCAGCGGTGCATACTCGGGAGAACACTACTTGATAATTTTAGTGAGAGATCATCTTAAAATGCTACCGTCAATCAAAGCAAGATAAGATGCATAAAGGAGAAACATCACATGCAATCAATATAAGTGATATGATATGGCCATCATCTTCTTGTGCTTGTGATCTCCATCTCCAAGCACCATCATGATCACCATCGTCACCGGTAGCGACACCTTGATCTCCATCATAGCATCGTTGTCGTTTATGCCATCTATTGCTTCTCGACTATTGCTACCGCTTAGTGATAAAGTAAAGCAATTACGAGGCGTTGCATTTCATACAATAAGCGACAACCATATGGCTCCTGCCGATTGCCGATAACCGGTTACAAAACATGATCATCTCATACAATAAAATATAGCATCATGTCTTGGCCATATCACATCACAACATGCCTGCAAAAACAAGTTAGGCGTCCTCTACTTTGTTGTTGCAAATTTTACGTGGCTGCTACGGGCTTAAGCAAGAACCAATCTCACCTCGCATCAAAACCACAGCGATAGTTTGTCAAGTTGATGCTGTTTTAACCTTCGCAAGGACGGGCGTAGCCACACTCGGTTCAACTAAAGTTGGAGAAACCGACACCGCTAGTCACCGTGTGCAAAACACGGCGGTAAAACCAGTCTCGCGTAAGCGTCTGGCGTAATGTCGGTCCGGGCCGCTTCATCCAACAATACCGCCAACCAAAGTATGACATCTTTGGTAAGCGGTATGACTTATATCGCCCACAACTCACTTGTGTTCTACTCGTGCATATAACATCAAACCATAGAAAAACCTGGCTCGGATGCCCTTTGTTGGGGAACGTAGTAATTTCAAAAAAATTCCTACGCACACGCAAGATCATGGTGATGCATAGCAACGAGAGGGGAGAGTGTTGTCTACGTACCCTCGTAGACCGAAGCGGAAGCGTTGACACAACGTAGAGGAAGTAGTCGTACGTCCTCCTGGTCCAACCGATCCAAGCACCGTTACTCCGGCACTTCCGAGTTCTTGACACGCGTACAGCTCGATGACGCTCCCTCGATCTCCAAGCGATGAGGCTCGAGGGGAGTTCCATCGGCCGACAGCGTGGTGACGATCTTGATGTTCTCCTGTCGCAGGGCTTCGCCTAAGCACCGCTACAATATGATCGAGGTGTAATATCGTGGAGGGGGGCACCGCACACGGCTAAGGAACGATCTCAAGGATCAACTTGTGTGTCCTAGGGTGCCCCCTACCCCCGTATATAAAGGAGGGAGGGAGGAGGTGGCCGGCCAAGGGGGGCGCGCCATGGGGAGGGGGAAACCTACTCCAAGTAGGTTTCCCCCCCTTTTCCTTATCTTATTTGGAGGGGGAAGGAAAGAGTACTAGTAGTAGGAAATAGTACTAGTAGTAGTATTAGGAAGAGGGGGAAGGAGAAAGGAAAGGGGGCGGCCCCCTCCCCAATCGGATTGGGCTGGGGGCGCCCTCCCTTGTTTCTTCTCCCTTCCTCCTACATGGGCCCAATAAGGCCCATATACCTCCCGGGGGGTTCCGGTAACCCTCCGGAGCTCCAAACTTCTCCTAAACCTTTCCCGTGTCCAAATATATCCGTCCAATATATCAATCTTTATGTCTCGACCATTTGAGACTCCTCGTCATGTCCGTGATCATATCCGGACTCGAACAACCTTCGTACATCAAAATACATAAACTCATAATATAAGCATCATCGAAACCTTAAGCGTGCGGACCCTACGGTTCGAGAACAATGTAGACATGACCGAGACACGTCTCGGTCAATAACCAATAGCGGGACACGGATGCCCATATTGGTTCCTACATATTCTCGAAGATCTTTATCGGTCAGACCGCATAACAACATCGTTGTTCCCTTTGTCATCGGTATGTTACTTGCCCGAGATTCGATCGTCGGTATCCAATACCTAGTTCAATCTCGTTACCGGCAAGTCTCTTTACTCGTTCGTAATACATCATCTCACAACTAACTCTTTAGTTGAAATGCTTGCAAGGCTTAAGTGATGTGCATTACCGAGAGGGCCCAGAGATACCTCTCCGACATTGGAGTGACAAATCCTAATCTCGAAATCGCCAACCCAACAAGTACCTTCGGAGACACCTGTAGAGCACCTTTATAATCACCCGATTCGTTGTGACGTTTGGTAGCACACAAAGTGTTCCTCCGTAAGCAGGAGTTGCATAATCTCATAGTCATAAGAACATGTATAAGTCATGAAGGAAGCAATAGCAACATACTAAGCGATCGTGTGCTAAGTCGACGGAATGGGTCATGTCAATCAGATCATTCAACTAATGATGTGACCTTGTTAATCAAATAACAACTCCTTGTTCATGGTTAGGAAACATAACCATCTTTGATTAACAAGCTAGTCAAGTAGAGGCATACTAGTGACATACTGTTTGTCTATATATTCACACATGTATTATGTTTCCGGTTAATACAATTCTAGCATGAATAATAAACATTTACCATGATATGAGGAAATAAATAATAACTTTATTATTGCCTCTAGGGCATATTTCCTTCAGCACTTCCGTCAGAAGATGCTGCAGCGTGGAGGTCATCTGCTCCGGCGTGAAGACAGCGGTCGGCGGTCGTGCGGGGGTGACTGGAGCCAGCGGGGTTGGGGCACCCGCGATGGTGCTCGGCCCCGACAGTGTCGGAGCTCCGTTGGTGGTCATCGGGGGAGCGGATGGCGCGGCGGTGGTGCCGGGTGGGCAGCGGCGGCGTGGGAGATGGGGAAGACATGATCACACTCGAGTCTCTGGATACCAAATTGATAGAACCAGGGTCCTACCGGACCTGCTCCGGAGGTTGTAGGGGAAGGATGGAGCGGGGCGAGGTGATGAGCGGGCACGCCGGCGGCTGGGCGCCGTCGCATAGGAGGGAGATGGCGGCAGCAGCTAGGGTTGGAGGCGGCTAGGGTTGCGGCTCCTCTGGGAGCCGGGCAATAGGAATAATAATATTCTTATTGCTTGATTTTAAAAGTGTTTTACATATAGTATTTATAACCTCAATACGAATAGTCTAAGATAACTTGTGGGCCAAGCCCCTAACTACTGCCCGGTGGGCCTCCTCCGGTTATAAGCTAAACCGGTCATAACAGCATATCTATTAACCATGCCCTGAACCCTATGTTTGTACCATACCAATAGTTTGCCGAACGACCTGTCCATGCTCGCTTTGGGCCAGGTTTGATTTGGATCAGGAACGGGGCAACACATTTAATCTTCATTAGAGGGTAATTAGCAAAAAGACATAATTACCCTCTTAAATGTTTAGAAAGGGAGGGTGCACTAAAGCTGATTTTGTATCAAGTGTTCGTGATGAAACAGCCTTCCAAACAAAACTACCTCCATTCTGCCGTTTTGTCTTTTCCTAAAACCTCAACTTGCCTTGTCTTCACAGAGTTACCCTAATTAAACACACACCACATGCAAGCGTGCTGGCTTTCAGTTAAGAGCATCTTCAACAGCCGCGCTATAGCGCCGCACGCAAAAAACCTGTTAGCGCGTGCGCTCTTGGCATGTTTTATGGCGCTACTTTCTTGGCTCCAAAGCAACAGCATGCATAATGCAGCAGCAGCCTCGCTCCAAAGAACAGCGCCATAATGCAGCAGCAGCAGCCAGACATTTGCATATATGGATATTTTGGACAAAAATGAACATGTAAAAATTTGACACAAACAAGTTGATAAATAAAAGTTCATGCCCACAAGTTCATCAAAATCGTGCCCACAAGTTCATCCAACCAATTTCAAATGCAAACTAAAAGTTCAAGACATGAAGACACATCAATCTTCATCTTCCACTTCTTCGTCTTCGTCCTCATCTTCCGAAGACGACTCTTCCGCCTCCGAAGATGAACCTTCCTCCCTATCCTCATCACGCACCGCATCATGTGAAGCTCCGACGGTGTTGGCAAGATCTTCAACGGCATCTTCATGGGAATGTGTGTGAGAAGCCATGGCGGCCGAAGGTGCACCCATACCTTCCATGAGAGAAGCAAAACTCATGCCTCCCATGGCGGCCATAGCGTCGGAGGGTGCTCCAAAGCCACCCATGCCTCCCATGGCGGCCGGAGGTGCACCCATGCCTCCCATGGCGGCCATACCGTCGGAAGGTGCTCCAAAGCCACCCATGCCTCCCATGGCGGCCGGAGGTGCACCCATGCCTCCCATGCCTCCAAAGCCACCAATGCCTCCCATGGCGCCAAGGCCACCGCCACCCATGGCGCCGAGGCCACCCATGCCTCCCATGGCGTCGAGGCCAGCGCCTCCCATGGCGCCGAAGCCACCCATGCCTCCCATGGCGCCGAGGCCATCGCCACCCATTGCACGAACCAAGGCTCTTTTTCGAATCAAGACTTCTTGTTGGGCAAGATTGACATACTCCTTTTGCGCCGCATTGAGGTTAGATGTGTCCATGAAGAACAAGTGCTTCTCCCATTCCAACAACTTAGCTCGCTCCTCGTTGCTCACTTTCCTCTCCTCCAAAGTCACCTTTCTCTCCTCGGCCGCCACCCTTCTCTCCTCGGCCGCCAACCTCCTCTCCTCGGCCACGGCATCTTGGGTCCTTGCCATTTTCCTCACCTCATTCGCTTCGACCCTTGCCTTCACAATAGCTTCCATAGCATTTTTGAGCTCATCATCTCCTTTCTTCTTCTTCTTCTTGTCGGTTTTGTCTTTCTTGCACCCATCCGGTCGTTTTGGCTTCGAGTATGAAACCGAGTTGGGTGTGGGGCTTCTCTTGCCGTCATCACTTGATGCATCATCCTCCTCATCATCATCATTCATCTCAATTGCTCGCTTCCGTTTGTTGCTCAAATGCAAATCCTCCAAACCATCACGCTTCTTCCATTTCTCATCATCCTTTAACACTTCATAGCAATGAGGCAAGGTAAAGATCCGGCCTTTCTTGATCTTCCCCTTCTTGGTTGTCCTTGTCTCATTTTGAACAAGTTTTGTGCAATGTTGAACTACAAGAAAAACAAAACAAGTTAGCACTTCGGTCACCAAAAACAAGTATGATGAACATATATGAGATGCCACTTACTCGATCATCCTCATTTGTGCCACTTGGGTTAATCTTGTCCACCGACTTTTGCGCGGCCGCCCACTTTTGACAATCCGAGTTGATTGTCGACCATCGGGACCGAAGTGATCTCTGGGCGGTAAATTCCACTCTTGTTGTGAGCATTATAGTGTTCATCATTCGCCCCAATCGCGTCTCTACTTTGATCACCTCCAATGGATGGATCCTTGGAGACATGCAAATAAGTGTTGCATAGTAACTTGTCATCGGTGGTGGAGTAATTGCCGCTCTTCCTCTCGGCGCCTCGACAATTCCCTCACCCTCCTCGTCCACCTCAAACTCATGGTCTTGAAATGGATGTCATTGGTTTGAGACCAATGCGAATTGTTGGACCCAACACCGTAGTGGACATGTATGCATCATCGTTGAGACTACAATTTTTTGAACAATGCAAATAAGCTATCTAAATGTAAAATGATGATGCATTGAAAAATAAGAAGAAAAAATACTTGGAAATTTTTTCACCTTGGGGGCATTTAAATCGAACACGTGGTGCGCGTCGTGGCGGCTCAACGAGTGAGCTCGCCGACGCTTGATAGCCGCCATGTGCCGTCGAACGCATGCAAGCTTTTTTCCTCGCCATGCCGGAGCCGTCCGCCGCCTTGTTCTTCTTCGCGGATGTTTTGCCCTTCTTCGTCCGCGCGCATTGGGTACCTTCTTGACGGTGCGGCGGCGGCACGGATGGCGTCGGCGCGACGCCACCGGCGCCGGCGCCGTAGTCATCCGCGGCGGCAAGAAGAGGTTGCTTGCATGAGGCCGCGCTTCGGCGAACTCCGGCGGCGGCGACGCCCTTCGCCAGCTAGGTTTTCCGGCGGCGGCGGCGGCGGCGGCGGCGGCGGCGGGGGTCGCGGATGTACAATGAGGTGGCGAAGCGCCGGTGTCGCGCGTCCATGGCGAAGCGGTAG
Source organism: Aegilops speltoides (assembly GCA_021437245.1). Lineage (NCBI taxonomy): Eukaryota > Viridiplantae > Streptophyta > Magnoliopsida > Poales > Poaceae > Aegilops > Aegilops speltoides. The sequence goes on along the minus strand of JAHHZJ010002787.1, from coordinate 50,564 downwards.
CGCCGATACCGCGCGTCGGGCGTAGGACAAGGAGAGGAAAAAGAGCGGTATGGCGAAGGCTTTCGAGTGTCTTCTTGTTTGTGGTGGCGCCCAAATACACCGTGGATAAGCGGTTTTGACCATGCGCTAACCCGTTATCGCAGCGCCGTTTTCTTGGCGCCACTGAAGCGAAGCGCCCGCGCGCGGCAGCAGCGCTAAAAAGCCTTTTTGCAGCGCGGCGCTAGTTTAGCGCGGCTGTTGGAGATGCTCTGACATTCCAGTTTTGCGCTATGAGGGATGAAACCAACTCCCTCCCTTCTACAGAAACAAGATGTTCCTGTACAACCCTGGTGAAGTTTAGGATGAAACGAGATCAGTCATGCAAACACAAAGTCCTAAGTAAACATTGCATGACAAGATGTAAATAAGATGTTTAGATGGGTTGAAATTTTACCTTAGAACTAAATATAGGTCTTGGAGGTCAATTTACATTACAGAGTTATGTAGGACCATTAGCAGGTTTCTATTCTATTTCTGTACGACTACTTCTGATTTATACTCGTGTTGTACTAAATTTACTATTGTGATTGACAAGGCATTAGGCATACATAAAGTTGTGCACTCTCCTTGGTAAATAAGAGTTCCAGCATCAGACAATATTCGATGCATTGCCCCAGCCAAGAAGTAATAAAAAAATTTTGATGAAAACTCGGCCATCTAGTCTCATAGAACTCCATTGAGTTGGCTCGTCTAAAGAAGCAAACTCCCCTTGAGTAAGAAAATAGATGAGTTAAACTAAGAAGGTACTCAGACATGTAACATTACAGATACTATCAAGCTGCACACATAGACAATAGCAGGTGCCTGGGAAAAAAAATGAAGAGACAAAAATGATGAAACGGCCTTCCAAACGAAGCCGGAAAGGAATGAAACGGCCTCAACTCTACCTTTGTCTTTTCCCAAAACCTCAACTTGCCTTTTGTCTCCATCGACTTACACTAGTTAAACACACCACATGCAAGAGCACAGGCTTTCAGTTAACATTCTAACTTTGTGCTACGAGGGGTGAAACCAACTGCCTAATCTGTCAGCAATAGCATATGCTGGCAAGCAAGACAGTTTTCAGTCCCTGATACAGAAACCTTGGTGAGGTTTGGGATGAAATGAGACCAGTCATGCAAACACAAGGCTCCAAGTAAACATCATATGCCAAGATGTAAATAAGATGTTTAGATGGGTAATTTTAGAAGTAAATATAGGTACAATTTCGACGGTCTTGGAGAATCAAATTTAAATTTCTTAAATTGTGGATTCGAAACTGAAACATAATTATTTGGATTTGAATTCTTATGATGATAATATGAAGATGTCTATATGTTTATATGCAAGTGCAGAGACAACTAGAAAAAAAATCAAATTATTGGGGATGGGTTTATTTGGAAGTTGCAAAAGCGGCCACATATGAACCCCCAAAAAACTTGATGGAGCAGCTAGAGATGCTGGAGATGCTCTAAGAATGTTGAAGATTTCTTTGGAACTTCTTATCCAGATTACCCATTACAATGCAAGATACACCAAGTGGTAAACTGAGTTGCCACAGCATATTACACAACGACGTCAATGCATCATGAATCAACTAATCCTTCCTAGACTGAACAAACTTATTGTGCTCTCTTTTATACAAATCCGGATCCAGGGCAAATATACACCAACTTTGTATATGATAGCACAAGTAGCTGTAGTACCAACTCCTGCAAATTGTGGCTGCCATGTTTGACACGAAGATTGATCCGGTCTAGTGAAATCAGTGCCTAGGGTGATGGACGTATCATCCTGTAGGGAACACATTATATAATTCTTCAGTTAAGCATCCAGCAACCTACAGATTAATCTTCGTGGTCTTCTTCTCCCTCAGAATCTGTTTAATAGCAGGTGGCTTATAAGAAATCAATATGCTGCTGTGGAAGAAAACAGATTTAACAACGATAAAATGGGCAAGACAAATCACTGACCGGATCGAACATCGTCACCAACACGTCCTCTGGATTGGATTTGTTTCACTAGCATCCGGTAAATCAGTACCCACCAATATATGTGAAGGACTAGAAGTGAGAACAGGAGACTGTTGAAAAGATAGTAGTATACGGAGCTGTAAAATTCTTTTTTCTCCTTGTCAAGGATCACAGCTACTTCATAGCTGAAAAAGACATGAGAGCATCAAATCAATCAATAAAACGCGATATAAATGATAGTGGAGTTAAAAAGTCAGAGTGGCACCAGACACCAGAGCAACCTAGAAGCTGTACCAAATGTTTACCTTGTGCTTCTCAGGATCCAGAAAGGGAAAATTATTAGCCGAAGAAGGATCCAAGAAGCCACAAAAAGTAGAAATGCTACAACAGCTAGCCCCTCACAGCTACTATACTTGGCCATCTTTCCGATCTCTAGGAATATATCACTCGCGTCATGGACAGCTAAAATGACCGAGCCAGCACGAGATAATCTGTTTAGAAATAGCAATAACATCAAGACCTGGCAATGCTGTGTATCATTACGTATAGAAGGGCAATTACACTCATGTACAAACCTGCAAATGTAGGACATAACAATCAGAACAACAGTTGCCACATGGTGAGACATCGAGACTCCGAAATCCTTGCGTCTTGTTTCCCAGAACAGAAGGGCAAAGATGGAATATGTGTAAAATCCAGCAGCATACATGTATACAGCCTTAAGCTTCAATCTGGGAGAAAGAAAAGAAAAATTAAGGTTGAAGCCTTTTGGGTAAAAGCAATGCTGGAGTGAAGAATAAAAGAGCTTGTTCTTGTTTCTCGCGCTTACTTCATCTTTTGATCAGGCCAGAGCTGCTCGCCAGGCCCTACCCAGAAGTATCTGGTGTTTGTAAACCATGGTTCATTGTATGTTACAGATAATGAAAGGACCTCTGCGGAAAGAAAATAAACAAATTTCCAGGCGGACTCCTTAAATTTATTGATTTTCTTTCTCCTTTCGTCTGTTTCAGCAAGCTTGTCATATCCCTTTCCAAATATAAGCCTTCTTGCTAATATCTGCAAATATAATGAAATGAAAGAACTATGATATACGCATGTAGGGGCGTACTGGAATAGCATGAACGCTACATAATGACCATCCCAGTGGTGATTGCACCATTCTTGCATATGATTTGCTCATGGCGTACAGTTTTGATGTGACATGACAGCGAATATAACAAACTGGCACAAAACTAGTCTGTTCTGGCTTATTTCAGTTCCCCTCTCTTTGCAGTCGATAATTTAGAGTCAAAACAGGACTTACTTTTCATGTCAACATGAGTTACCACACGTACTACAACAGTGGATTGGCGTAATCATATATTAGTAATAATACATACTGCAACCATGTTAGATAAAAAAAATTGAACCACTATTGCATCAGCAATTGCTAAACCGCAAATGGATCCACTGATCTCTACTGGAGTCTGGAGGGGGCTCCATTGTTTTCAAAATTTTGTATACAACGAAGCCATAAACTGGAAATATAATCAAGTCAGTGCCTCAAGAAATAATCACTCTGCAACTTACATTTGAAGCAACTTGTTAGAGTTTGAGCTTAGTTAAGAGGGAAATAGCAGTAAACCTAAGTCAAGATAGATTCAAGAGCAATACTGCAGCTAAGTTAAATAAGAGAGGATGTTTGAGGTTGGTGGTTGTGGGTCGGTGCGGGTGGTAGTGGTGTGGCCGGTCTGGGGTCGACGGTAGTGTGGCCGGTCTCGAGTGCTCCTTGGTGTATCTCTGCTAGGCGATGCCCTGCGACTACGCCAGTGGCACACAGGTGCCATGGTGTCGTCTTGGCAAGGTTTTCGAGTCAACTAGTCGTTCTGGGGTAGCGACTCTTAACAAGTCGACCTTGCAGTTGTGTCTGCATCTCGGCCTCGCGTAACCTTTTGAATTTACCCCCCAACACAGGTGGTGCACGGCGTTGTGTAGTCTCGGTTGCGCGGTGCCTTTGGTTGCGTCAACGGTGCAGTCCGTGGTTTGGTTTGGTCTGATAGGCGATACCCTTTGACTATGCCGGTGGCACACAGGTGCCGTGGCGCCGTCTTGGCCTCACGTGACCCTTTGAATGTGCCCCACGACACAGGTGGTGTCGCTGCATTGTGCAGTCTCAGATGCGCGGAGCCTTTTGAATGCGCCGACGGTGCAGTGTCGTGGTTTGGTTTGGTCTAATAGGCGATGCCCTTTGACCATGCCGGTGGCACACAGGTGCCGTGGCGCCGTCTTGGCCTCACGTGACCCTTTGAATGTGCCCCACGACACAGGTGGTGTCGCTGCATTGTGCAGTCTCATATGCGCGGAGCCTTTTGAATGCGCCGACGGTGCAGTGTCGTGGTTTGCTCTCGGCTGGCCGATGCCGTTAGATCACACCCAGTGTTCAAGATATCGGTAACTGGTACCATATCGGCAAGGTGCTGAGTAGAGATTAATCGACGAATCTGCCATTTAACTGAATTTATCGGTTCATACATCGGTAGGTTAACTAGAGCCATATCTATATATCCTAGGCTAATAGCAACATGCAATGTACCAAGTGTCTAAATATGCAATCCTAGGCTACATAGCAACACGGATAAGTGTTGCCTTGATGTTCTGATGATGTTGCAGCCAATCTGGAAGGCCATAGACCTGCACACCGAAAAGTAGGGAGGGAACAGGCCAGTTTCGGGCTAAAACATGCGTAGCAGGCCAATGATTTGGCCTACCAGTTAATGGCTCGAATAGCACGTTCTCATATCGGGAAGGGTCCGAATAGCAGTTAACTGACCATATCGGCAGTTCACTGACCGATATTTGGAACAGTGATTACACCAGCGGTGTGTCAGGTACTAGTGGGAGAAGATAAGAGAGAAGAATGGAGGGATAGGATGAGAGGAAGACCTGATCTATGCCTATCTCTGTTTCCCCCTTTTGCTGCTTTTTTTCCTTTCCTTTACTTACAAATTAAGCCACTGTAATTCCCTAGCCTATATAAGGCCTTGTAACCTGAGAGAGGGGTATCGATCAACTATATTCAGCCAATTTGGTTTATATCAAATATACAGATACATACACCATATATGCAAAAGTGCTCTGGTTCTTCAGTTCTTACTTTTTCCTTGATCTATTGGTTCTATATCCACTTCGATTCCTTGTCGATCCCTAGCGGGATCTGACACGGTGCTCATTGTTGTGTTTTCCTTCTTTGTTCTCCCTTGCTATGTGTGCTGTTGGTGTGTGTTATTTTTTGCTCAATCTCTTCTCCCCTGTGCCCCCTGTTCACTTGGACCCTATCTTGCGATGGGCTGCAAAGCCTTGTTGTAGGGCAAAGAATTAAGGTCGCCCCCAAGGTTTGAAATTTCAAAAAAAGCAAGAGAGGATGATATTTTGCCAATGTTAAGCTTCCAGTACATGTTCTACAATTTTCTAGATAAACTTGGATAGTACCATGTCCCACCTCACAACAGATTCACTAGCAATATAGCACAACAAATTTTACTCAGATGCCATTTAACCAATAATATCAGTAGAACCCAAAGAATCACACACTTCACAGTATGAAGATGTTTAAAAGTGCCGCCCTAAACAAGAGGGAAAACAAGTGGCATCTAAAAACGTGTCCATGATTTGATTATTTTTTTAAAGAGAAGGCAACTTTCCAAAAAGCAGTCACGACAACCACAGCTTTATCGAGCCGAATCCAGCACAATCTCAATTAAAATGCAGTACATTATTGCTATGGTGCTGTATTTTCTAGTTTCTATTTGTCTTTCTATCTGTTGATTGACAATTTGATCCATAGTTACAGAGGCTCACATCAGTACACAAATTGACATGTCAGAACATGCACAGTTACATCAGTTTTATGAGAAAACTGATCCATGGAAAAAGATGTATTGAAGCAAGAAACTCAAGGGGAATGCTTATCCAGCAACTAACGGCAGCTTAGCACGGGCATTCCGGATCCGACGAACCACTAAAACCCGAAGCGAGGAGCAGCCAGGCAGTTTACCTCAAAGACGAACCGGTCGAGGAGGAAGCGCAGGGCGGGAAAGAAGGCGACAAGGATGGGGAGCACGGCGTAGTCGCCGTACGCCGGGTAGGCCTCGGCTTCCCAGTCCACGGGCGTCGAGGACGAATAGGATCTCGTGAAGAGCTCCACGAGCGCCGCCATTGCGGGAGAGAGATCCAAATCCCGGAACCTAACTCCCAGCTGGTTTCTTGGATCCAAGCACGGAAAGCGGACGCGCCGCCGATCCGAGAAGCCCACGAGCGCTCCCGAGCCGGGGAGGAGGGTGGAGGAGTCAACACGAAGCTGCCGCGAGGTGGAGATTTGGTATGGGTGGAGCTGAGCAAGTAGTCCTCCTAAATCTTGTGCCTTGGTGGTAACGGATTGCTGCTGGGAACGGGAGCGGATGCACTGGCGCCCTTTTCTGCGGGCGATTGGAGAATCCACTGGGGCTGGGGTTGGGTTGGGTTGGGTGGGGAGATGAGATCTGAGCGTCAGCTCTATAATTTAGTAGCGGCGTTATTGGTTACGAAGCAACCAGGCGGCGGGATCCCGTCTGCGACGGAAAAAGAAAGGGTACAAATCCCCTTTGTCTCCGGTCGACTGGTTCGCGCTGGGCATGTCTCCACGTGACCCCGATCGAGGGCATATCGGTACGGCTGGCTGGCTGGCTGGCTGGCTGGATTTCGTTGTCGCCGAAACTCATGAAAATTTAGAGCTTTTCTTGGGAATTGAAATTTAGAGAGCTGTCACATGGTGCTTCTCTGTGTGCCCGTGTCACAAAATTCAAATCCAGGGTTCTCTAAGCACGTCGTATTTTGCAAACAAATCTGTCACTTTCGTCCGTCCATATGTGGATTGAAGACTGGTCTCGCTTTTTTTATGTTATTGTAATAAAATGCACGCTTTTGTCAACTCACCGAGTGTTTTCGTGGCCAAAAAGAAAAGAAAGCTTATTCCATACCTTGTTTAGTTTATTTATAAAAAGGAAAAGTCATTTTCGTTATGATCTCATGGTTTTTTAACACAGTATAGGCACTGATCTTATATATACGCGCATACACCCCTTTCTACGAACACGCACACCCTACCCCATAAGCACCTCCGAGAGACCGAGTCGATATATCATCTTGAGATTGAGGTTGACGAAGTCGCCAATGGCAGCTCGTAATAGACGAGAACGTATCCTCCCACTGAATGCACATCGCCTTAAGTCCTAAAGTAAATACGAGCATCAGAACTTTAATCCTGATGGGCTGAGATATCACTGTTCACCTAACTGTTGGTTTGTGTTATGCTCTCATTGTTGGAATGTACACCACAATGGTTGTGGGGTTGGTCCAATCGAGTAATTAAAAATTAAATAAGAAATTAATTAAAGAATTGCTCCTACAATATTAGTCGCCCATGTAGTTAATATCGTGATAACTGATGTATAATAGGAAGACAACGGCCGTGCCATTAATCACGGCAATTAATCACGGCAAATTGAACACGAGACGTGCGCTGGGTCGCTGGATGTGAGCTGCACTGCACGCACACGGATATTAACGAGTAAATAGCATAAAACTACTACTTTCCAGGCTAGGGTTCCAAAAAACTACCGGTTTTTAATTTTTCTCAGATAACTATCAAATGCGCGGTCGGCTGTTTCAAAAAAACCCAAATGACCGTTGCTTAAAATTTTGAAAGTGCTAGTTATCGACTAGAGGGGGGTGAATAGGCGATTTTTATGAAAGTCTTCAAAACGTGGAAGTTTCGAAGACAAACAATAGAAATGACCTAATTGATATGCAGCGGAAGATAAACTACAACAAGCAAATCATAGTCAAGTATGCAATAATGTGACCGTACAGAGACTAATAGCAGCTCGGTAGTAAGGATCAGGATGGAAGATAGTATGAAGCCAATCAACGATAGTAGTCAAGCAATGAAGTCAAACAGGTACGACAGATAGGCAATGACTTCACGAAGACAAACTCTAAGTAAAGGGAGGAGAGGATAGAACCGGTCCTTGTTGAAGACACATGATTTGTTGGACCGGTTCGATTCTTTGTGACAAGCTATGCGTCTGGTTAGGGAGGCTGAGATTCAACTCGTAAGGCAGTGTCTTCACCTTATTCCCCTTGAGCTAAGGACACACAGTCCTCGCCTAATCACTCTGGTAAGTCTTCAAGGTAGACTTCAACCTTCACAGACTTCGTTCACCGCGATCCACAATTACTCTTGGATGCTCGAGCGCGACGCCTAACCGGCCGGAGGATTCACACTCCTCAAGTGTAATAAGTCTTGAGTTACAGATGTAAAGACTTAAGTGATGCCTAACACTCTTTGGCTCACGGGTGTTCGGGCTTTGTCCTCGCAAGGATTTCTCTCTCAAAAGCTTCGAGGTGGGTTGCTCTCAAATGACAAAAGCCGTGCACTAACTCTGAGCACCACCAATTTATGGTGTAGGGTGGGCTATTTATAGCCACAAGGCAACCCGACCAGATATGTCCGAAATGACCTGGTCACTAAGGAACCGACACGTGTTCCAACGGTCGATTTCAAACACACACGGCAACTTTACTTGGGCTACAAGCAAAGTCGACTCATCCACTTTGGATAAGATTTGCTCTCATTGTCTTCGCTCGAAGACATAGGATTTGGGTTGAGCATCACTTCAGTCATTCCGACTTTGTTCACTTGGACCCCACTTAACAGTACGGTGGTTCCTATGACTCAACAAAGAAGAAAAAGGAAACAATGAAACGACACAGTCTTCGTGATCCATAGTCTTCACTCAATGTCTTCTCATGTCATAGTCTTCAATATGAATATCTTCACATACCACCATTGTCGTCAATGTCTTCATACATTTTTAGGGGTCATCTCCGGTAGGTAAACCGAATCAACGAGGGACACTACTTGCATTATCCTGCAATTCTCACAAACGCATTAGTCCCTCAACCAAATTTGTCATCAATACTCCAAAACCAACTAGGGGTGGCACTAGATGCACTTACAATCTCCCCTTTTGGTGATTGATGACAAACCGTTGAAGTTTTCAACGGGATAAAGTATGTGAAATTGTAAAGGATAGTATCTTGTCTTCATAAGTGGCAAAGGCTCCCACGAAGATGTGCATATAAGTAATTTGCTTTTGGAATGCAAATGCACATGGCAGGTTGTACTTGTGGAGATCCTCTTCAACTTATGAAGATAACTCATCATGCATGAAATGATATAACTAAGAGAATGACATGCATAATGAAAAATGGACGTCTGCAGAATGATCTAAGTGCGGAAGTTATCATCGCACATGCGGAATTTATCATCGCATCACAGAAAAGCAAATAAGTAGCAGACGACCATCGAGTTTAAGTGTTACAACTCAAAGAACCAAATGTATCAAAAGCGAGAGTTGTAAACATTAGGCAAAATATAAAGCAACCGCCCAAATGAACCCCGCTTGAAGACTATCAAACTCATACGCTTCTCCCCCTTTTGTCAGTAAGGACCCAAAAGGTTTGAAGACATAGAGCATCTACTCGTTCTCATGAGTAGGTGAAGCAGCAGGGTTGTCGTTGTTGTTTGGCGCAGACGTACTTAGTGCGATGTCGATCGTCTGCGAAGTAGGGGCGGTGAAGTAGCATCGTCTTCATCATCGATCACTCTGGCATTCACAGTTGCCGCGGAGGAAGAATAGTCAGAATCTTCAAGGGATGGAGTTTGACGTAGGACAGCATTCCGTGGAGGAGTGGAGTCAAACTTGAATCTTTCATTGAAGCCATCGTCATGAAGATCTGCTTCAGCACTAAGCAGCGTCAAAATCTTCCATGATCGCCGACAGGTCTCGTGAGTGACAAAAGCATTCTCGGTGGCAAGATTTCTAATGCGATTGATGTCCACCAAGAGGCTTTGCATCTGTTGCTTGAGCCAAAAATGCTGCTTGTCTTGTTTCTGATGCAGTGCCACAAGAAGTTCGCGGTCATTTAGGACGCGAGAGCGCTTCTTAGGCCTTTGGGAAATTGTGCTCTCAGTAGCTTCAGTTTGCGCATGATGAGGCAGACGAGTGTTCCCAAACATTGGATAGACACGAGTTACTGCTTGGACTCCTTCCATGGATTGAGTGGAGCTTTGGTGATCAGCATTTTGAAGACAAAGAGGCTTCTTGGCAGGCTCAGGGTATATGGCTTCAACTGACATATCAACCACTGGTAGAAAGATCAGATGATTGCGGCGGAGGGCGATAGTTGATAGCGAGTGTAGCTTGATGAGGTGCATGACCCATGGAGCATAGAATTTCGTGCCAAAAGGTCGATCGAGACGCACCGATTCTTGGGATGAAGAATTCTTGTGTATTGAAGTCGATGCCATTGAGGATGTAGAAGACCAATGTCTTCATGGTTCCTTCAAGTTTTGCGGTGACGAATGCCCTTTGATAGGCCATAGAGTTCTTTGATGATGTGATATATTGTGCGGGCGGATACTCAAGGTCATCAACAAAGAACTCCTTTGGGTATTCAGCGTTAGGTGGCGATGGCTTCATCATGCTCAACATCCGCTCATGTTGGGCTCGCTTATGGAAGATGCTCTCCGATTACATTGTGGTGGAGTTGACAACAAAGTTCGAACAACTCTCCGGAGTGGGTAGGCTGTAAGCTCAATGATGTCAAGAGCTTTGGCTTCATGATGAACATTTCTGTCATCCACTCGAGAACCCATGTCGTGGTATCCTGTTGTAGCCGAATGTGGAGGTAGCATAGAATTGAAGCAAAAGTTCCTCATTCCAATGTTCTTTATGCATCACAAAGTCGAAAGCGATCTGCATCAAGAAAGCGATCAAGTGCTTCTTCTAAGCATGGCAGTCCAAAGAATGGCTTCATGTTGAGACGATATGAGGGAAAATCGCCCTTGATCATACGAACGCAGGAGTAATAGCTTCATTGCCGATAGCTCCGAAGCGATCGATGATATTCTTGGCCTTGAGTAGGGGTTCTTTCTTGTTGTCAAAGAAGGTGTTGTGGCTTTTGAAGCCATTTGCATTGAAGGACCTGTTGAGTTGGCGATACACAGAAACCTTGGCGCCTCTTGTCTTTGGTTTCTGGACCTGAGGCCTATGCTCAATGTGATAATCAAACTGAGGACTAGAGGCATTAGGTGGAGGTACCAGAACGGGCCATTTGACAGTGATTAGCTGGCCATAGTTGTATGCTTGCTCAATGGTATGGGGCCTTGGTGGCGGAATAGGAGCAGTGGCAACAACAGAGGCGTCAGGCTGCACAACAGATGCTTCAGGAGCAGTTGCATCATTGGCTTCTGGCACATTGGTTGGTGCAGGCTCCACATTTTCTTCAACCATGACTACGTCATTGGCTTCATTTGTGTTGGTGGTGGCAGCCTCAAGATTTTCAACCTCCACTTGATGAGCTGGAGGGTCGGGCACTGGCACGTTCACATCAGGAACAACTTCTTCAGTAATGGGGGAGTAGGGACACGTTCTTCTCCTTGATTGTCATCGGCTGATGCAACCGGATTGTCTTCAGCAGCTTTGGCTTCAAACACGGAGACATTCACAGTCGGAGTGGCTTCTGGAAACACTTGACGTGCAACAGGTTGGTGGTGCACTTCTCCTTCTGGAACGCTCGGAAGAGAGACTTGAGGCCTTGGTCCTTTGCGAAGCCTGCGTAATGCTGGCGACGCCTTTGGAGATGGAGTTGGTTGGGCTTCAAAGTCTTCCTCTTCTTCTTGCACAGGTGGTGTGACTTGTTGTTGTTGTTGGGGAGTATGCGAGGAGTCTTGTTGTTGTGGGTGATCAGCTCATGATGCATCTTGAGCAATTGGCGTCAGAGAACGACCAATGCTGATGAGTTCGCTGTTCGTGAGAACAGGCGATGATACCAAGTTGTGTTCGATCTAAGGAAGAACTTCATCACCTTCAACATTGTCATTGTGACCAATGTCTTGGCGTGAGTGGGATCAATCTCTGGAATGTCTTCAGCTTCATGATCCTCTGTGGAAGCAGGCTCATGAACAATCATCCGTCGTTCTTGGTGTTCCGATGCAGGGCGAACCATTGAGATAGGTTCAACAACCAAGGGCTCTGTGGGAGCAGCCCGATTCTTCTTGGTTATGCACTTCTTCTTGGAGGGAGCAACATCAGTGGCTTCTGTATTTTTCCTTTTTCTGGCTTCGGCCTCGGCAGCCCTCGTCTTCTTCAGTTCTGAAGCGGTTGACTTGACCTTTGGCTTCGAGCCAGTCATGCTGCTTGGGAAGACTATGCGAGGTTCTTCCTGCCTTGAAGGTGCATGTTGGTCAGTTGATAGCTTCTTCTTCTTCTTTGCAGCCATTCTGGGGTCAATGCCAGGACGACCAAGAGCCTTGCGCTTCTCAGCCTCATTGTAGGCTAGCACACACTTGTCAGCTAGACTCTTCATGCACTCACGAGAGCCTCTAGCTTCTTCGCGCTTCTTGAGAAAGGCTTCTTTGAGCTCGTGCAACATGATCTTAAAGTTTTTGACATCTTGCACGCTGAGCTTTGCCACATGCTTCTTGAACTGAGCTTTCTCATAGTCTATCTTGTGCTTCAGTTCAACGATGCGTTGAGCAAGAGCTAGCTCAGAAGCAATGGCGCGATTGAAGGAGACGCTGAGGCCAATCGGAAGTTGTAGATCTTCAAAGCTGAGATTTGGGGTGTCAAACCACTCATCAATGAAGTTATGGATGATTGCCACATCAAAGAGAGGAAAATCATTGAAGATCTCTGCTTCCTCCTTGCTCTTGATCAGTTTCTCAAGAGCATCATCTGCAAGATCTACATCGCTGGACAGATCAATGTGCTCTTCTCGCATAATGGCAGCAGGAGTCAATGTCTAATCAGTATGCTTGACGATTTTCTTTTTCTTCTCCGTCTTCTTGGAGATACGGGATAGATCTTCAGACTACACACTGTCATCAGGTGGTGCAGTGGCCAGTGGCTTCGCACGTGAAGCTTTTGGAGGAGCAGCTGATTTTGAAGCCTTAGTCTTCTTTAGCTTCTGCGGCTTTGGAGGAGGAGTTGGGGCTTCATCAGTATCAGCATCATCATCAGAATGATCCACTTTGGCACCTTGGACCAGGATGTAAGTGATGAGGCCATCAAGGTTGGAGAAAGGGCCGATGACATTGGGTTCTGCATCACGTGAGCCGTCAGCACGGGGAGCAGAGGGACCAGTGTTGAAGTCTAATCCCAATGACTTCTTGTTTTCCTTGGCCGATGCCTTCGCGTGCCGGAAGTTGCGCTTGAAGAGATTATCGTCACGACACTAGAGCAATGATGATGGGTCGCATTTTCAGGCTGAGGTCCACGGACGATACAAGGATAGAAATCCTGTGCAATAGCTTCAGCTTTGTTCTTGGGTGGAAGGCTTCGATAGAGAATATCACCCCAAGGACTTTTGATAGCATTCTTCTCAGCGTATTCCTGGGTCACGAACTTGTATTTGAACCATTGTTCAGACCAATATCGTCGAATCCATTGGATTCGTGTCTTGCGCTGATTATAATCCTCTTCAGGATCTGTCTTGTAAAGCTCTGCGAGGTCATCATGCAAATCTTTTGATGTTCCCCCTCGATGCTGTCTGCCACCCTTCCTTACTGATTTCTCTGCAGCCATGAACTTCAAACTGAATGGTTTCAACATGTTCAAAGGCTTCAAAGGCTTTCGCTTGCTGGAAAAACAAGAATTGGCTTCGGGAGAGTTAATGTGATCTTTGTAAGAATTACGCAAATGAATGCGACTATGAGAACCAAGGGATTCTCCCACGGACATGTACCGTGACATTAGAGATGCGAGGAAGGGAAGAGGTCATATGCATTCTCGTAAGATTTTGAAGATAAATCAGTTTGAAGACATTGACCTCATGATGCGAAGACATTCACTTATATGTTGAGAGTTGGTTCCAGATTTGTGCGAATCCGTGAATAAGTACAAGTGAGGAATCTAACTAGATATGAAGCTTAAGTGAATATACTAGGCAGGATGAGATGCGCATGAATAGATCTAACATTGTATAGGCATAAACCAATTTTGGTAAATTGGATGAATCTTTGAGGATCAAAAAGATGGTAAAAATAGAGTTATATTTACCACACGAAGAACTGCTAGATGGGATGAATAGGAGACCGAGCAGTTCAATCCAACGTGCCCTAACTTGGCGACGGAGGACACCTACAGCGGCGGTGGAGAGGACGATGTCCGCGGCCGGCGTGAGGACGGCGTCGGAGAAGTCGCGCAGCTAAGCGCTGTCGTCAAGGCGTCGTCGAGAGCTAGCGGTGGCGCTAGGGTTTTGACGAGGTGGAGAGGTGGAAGAAGGTTTTCTTTACCGCAGAGGACATGTATTTATAAGGAAGTGAGCGGCACAATGCAATTACGTAGGTGCCCCTGGCGGTTCACATCTGAGGGGCACGTGGCAAGCATGCAACATACTCAGAGTTGTCCCACGTTCCCACGCCCGCCAGGTTTGTCGGATGGTCGTTCTGCTTCTCTGGATTTCAAACAATAAGGATGAATCATTTAAAACAGACTTAATGTTTGTCTCTGTGTCTTGTGCTGACAAGGACGCAGAGAAGACATTCGACAGTTTCAATAGAATGCATATGATTTGGACAGATAGAGTTTGAGATAGAAAGCATAGAGAGATTAGGGTCCGATCACATTCACTTGGTTCAAAAGATTCAACTAGGAAGACATAGCTATAAGTGAATGATGTAGAGGACAGAACACTAGTATATATATCAGAAAGCAATAATCAACATAGTGAAGAAAATCATGAAGATAAATTGAAATTGAAGACAAACTAAATGCGAAGACATTGCAAAAATAACGCCATGAGTGAAACACTCCAAACTGAGAAATTTGGTGGTGGCGTTACCCACCGTATAGGAAATATTAGACCCAGACACGGCGCACAATTATCGTGGCGCCCCGAAGTCAAATTCCACGTTAATGTATTCACACTTAGAATGTAAGTCTTCATTGATTGAAGATATACTTTACTTCGTGTGTTGCACATCTAAGTCATCAACATGCATAAGTGTTAGGATGTGTGCCTGATCATAGTACATTTGAGGATTCCAAGATATTTAGCTCACACCGTAAATTGCAAAACCTTTTCTCATCCAAGGGCTTTGTGAAGATATCTGCCAGTTGCTCTTTAGTGTTGACGTGAATGATGTCAATATCTTTCTTCATGACACGATCTCTGAGAAAGTGATGACGAATTTCAATGTGCTTTGTCTTCGAGTGGTGGACTGGATTGTTGGCAATCTTGATGGCGCTTTCGTTGTCGCAGAAGAGAGGTACTTGTTTCAGATTGATGCCATAGTCCTTGAGAGTTTGCTTCATCCATAGAAGCTGAGCGCAACAAGATCCAAAGAAGAATGTATTCAGATTCAGCAGTTGAGAGTGATACATTACGCTTCTTTGAAGACCAACAGACAAGTGATCGTCCCGAAAGTGACATGTCCTCGATGTAGATTTGCGATCCACCTTGTCACCAAAGATAATCGACATCCGAGAATCAACCAGATCAAATTTTGAGCCCTTTGGATACCATAATCCGAGAGTTGGGGTGTAAGCCAAATATCGAAGAATTCGCTTCACAGCTAAGTGATGCGATTCCTTTGGTGCCTCTTGGAATCGAGCACACATGCAAACACTAAGCATAATATCTGGCCTAGATGCACATAGTTAAAGTAAAGAACCAATCATGGAGCGGTATACCTTTTGATCGAACTCTTTACCATTGTCGTCGGGACCCAGATGGTGTTTGGCTGGCATTGGCGTCGTATAACCTTTGCAATCTTCCATTCCAAACTTCTTCAGACAATCTTTGAGGTATTTTTCTTGAGATATGAAGATGCCATTCCTTTGTCGATTTAATTTGAAGACCAAGGAAGAACTTCACTCACCCATCATGGACATCGATATTGTTCTTGCATTATGTATCCAAACTCATCACTATACTTACGGTTGGTGCGGTAGAAGATAGTGTCATCCACATATATTTGGCACACAAACAGTTCACCATCATATGTCTTCGTGAAGAGTGTGGGATCGAGGATCCGTGTTTGAAGCCTTTGCTCTTGAAAGTCTTTGATCGTATCATACCATGCGCGAGGAGCTTGTTTGAGGCCATACAGTGCTTTGTTTAGCTTGTACACCATATCAGGATGTTTTGGATCTTCAAAGTCAGGTGGTTGAGCGACATATACTTCTTCTTCAATCTTGCCGTTGAGAAATGCACTCTTCAAATCCATTTGATATAGCAAGATGTTGTGGTGGTTAGCATAGGCTAGCAGTATGCGAATAGCTTCAAGCCTAGCCACAGGAGCAAATGTTTCATCGAAGTCAATTCCTTCAACTTGAGTATATCCTTGAGCCACAAGACGTGCTTTGTTTCTAACGACTTGACCATGCTCATCTTGCTTGTTTCGATATATCCATTTCGTGTCAATAATGTTATGCTTGCGAGGGTCAGGACGCTTGACAAGTTCCCAAACATTGTTCAACTTGAACTGTTGAAGTTCTTCTTGCATAGCTTGTATCCATTCAGGTTCCATAAAGGCTTGACAGAACTTTCTTGGGTTACGATATTGACCTAAATGAAAAGTGCCCACGTAAATTTGCTAACTGTGTTGCTCTTTAGCGAGTAAGTGGACCAGTGCATTGATGCTATCAATTATCTTCTCAATTTGTACTTCATTTGCAACACGAGGATGAAGTGGACGAAGACCATGCTCTTGCTGATCATTGTCATCATTGGGAGGATTGTCTTCGGTCTGAGCATTGTCTTCAGGTTGGTTAGGTGTGGAAATGATAAGTTCCTCTTGAGTTGTGCTTGAAGGCATGATTTCACCGTTCCCATCGACTTGATAGATTCGCTGGGCGGAGCTTCGTCTAGTGTACTTGGCAGGAGCTCTCTTTTGTGAACCATTGGTTTCATCAAATCGCACGTCCACAGTTTCGACGATTTTGTAGAGATAGAGGTTGAAGACTCTGTAAGAGTGAGAGTCCTTTCCATAACCGATCATGAAGCCTTCGTGAGCTTTAGGTGCAAATTTTGACTTGTGATTGGGATCCTTGATCCAGCACCTAGCTCCAAATACTCTGAAGTAGCTGACATTTGGCTTCTTGCCAGTAAGGAGCTCATAGGATGTTTTGTTCAGAAGCTTATGGATGTAAACGCGATTGATGATGTGACGTGTTGTATCAATAGCTTCAGGCCAGAACTTTCTTGGTGTCTTGTATTCGTAGAGCATTGTTTGAGCCATCTCAATGAGGGTTCTGTTCTTGTGCTCTACGATGCCATTTTGCTGAGGTGTGTATGGAGCAGAGAACTCATGAGTGATTCCCATTGTATCCAGATAAAGATCAAGTCCGGTGTTCTTGAACTTAGTGTCGTTGTCACTTCTGATATGCTTGATCTTGACGCCATAATTGTTCATGGCTCGATTTGCGAAGCGTCTGGCGACATCTTGCACTTCAGTCTAGTAGAGAATTATGCACACCCATGTATATCTTGAGTAGTCATCAACAATGATGAAGCCATAGAGACAAGCAGTTGTTGTGAGGGTAGAGTAGTGAGTAGGGCCAAATAAGTCCATGTGTAACAGCTCAAAGGGTTGAGATGTCGTCATGATTGTCTTCGAGGGGTGCTTAGCCCTAGTCATCTTTCCAGCTTCGCAGGCACCACACAAATGATCCTTCTTGAACTTGACACCCTCGATGCCTATGACATGCTTCTTCTTGATGAGTGTGTGTAAGTTCCTCATGCCAGCATGCCCCAGCCTCCGATGCCAGAGCCAGCATTCTGAAGCTTTTGCAAGAAGACATACGGCTAGCTGTGGACCTGCTGAGAAATCTACCATGTATAGATCATCTTTTCGATACCCTTCAAAACTAGAGACTTGTTAGATTCTATTAGTACAAGGCAACGATATTTTCCGAATAGCACAATCATGTTCAAGTCACAAAGCATTGAGACAGACATTAAGTTGAAACCAAGGGATTCAACAAGCATCACTTTACCCATGTGTTGATCCTTTGAGATTGCAACTCTACCTAGACCCAATACCTTGCTTTTACCAAAGGTCAAGAAATGTGATGTGACTCTTGTCCGATGGACGAAGTTTGAGTTCATGAGAAGACTTGATCACCAAATCATATGATTAGTGCATCCGCTGTCCATAATCCATTCAAGCATGAGGTGTCATACCCTCTGATGCGATTAGGAGGATAGGCTTCACAAAGAGTGTTGTGAAGCATAAGCATTTGACGACACAAGGATTATCACAAATAGATCAAGGTTAGGACTCATAGTATGACTGTTAAGCGATTCAGATGTGGAATACATAGTAAGAACATTTTATCATGCGTCCCTTAATGTGTTTTAGGTCCCCAGCAATAGCATCGGGCGCCTTTGATTGCAGGCTGGAGACTTATTCTGCAAAAGAAAGTTAATTCTTCTTCACCACCCACATCTTCAGGGGTGGCTTAGAAGCAATGAGTCTAAGTGCAGCATCTGAGAACTTTGGCTTTGGAGCCCTAGCAAATAGCCTTGCAGGAGATGAATGATACTCATATGAATAAGCAGAAAAGTTCTTAGTTCTATGAACATAGCGGTTTGAAGACACACGCCATATTCATAAGTTTGAGTACGATTTCCTGCAAAACATTGGCGTTAGGGTGACTCGGTGAGTCCTCAGATCAGATGAAGCCTTTGGGCCATATGAAGCCATAGGTCTGGGGTTTGTCTTCTTCCTTGGTGGTGTCATGATGACATTCATAGGAAGATTAACAATACACTGCTTAGGTACCCAGATCTTCTTCATAGGTGGTCCATTCCTGCAGTTAGTACCAATATACCTGGCAAACACTTCACCATTCTGATTCTTGAACAACTTATAGTTTGCACCAAAGGATTCATCAATGATGATAGGGTTAGCGCAAGTGAAACCAGATAAGGTGGATGGATCTACTGAAGGTTCCTTTGCAGCAACCCATGTGGTTTTGGGATACTGCTCAGGCTTCTAGTAGGAACCATCAACATTCATTTTCCTCTCGAACCCAACACCCTCTTTCCTAGGGGTTCGGTTCAGAATCTGCTTTTTGAGGATATCACACAGTGTCTGATGTCCTTTGAGGCTTTTGTACATGCCTGTCATGTACAATTCCTTCAGCCCTACATCATCAGTGATACTTGCATTGTCCTCAGATGAGGAATTAGTGACAGCAGAGACGTATGAAGAATTTGTAGCATTTAATGCATTTGAACATTCAGGTGAAGAATTAGTAGTTTCACGATCAATGCATTTCAGACATGGAGGAGCAAATTCTTCATGTGTAACGCTGATTTGTTGAACAAGTAATGAATCGCGCTCCTTCTGAAGATCTTCATAATCCACTCTTAGCTTTTCAAGATCTTGCTTTCTTTGAAGACATTCAGAAGAAAGTTTCTCGTGATCAGACAAGAGAGTATTATGTTGATCTTGGAAGGGCGTCAAACTTGGAATGAAGTCTCTGAAGACTCTCAGCCAATGCTTTTGACTGATCCATTTCTTCACCCAACATATCATCGCTCTTAGTAAGCATGTTTCGAACCTTTTCCAAGGCTCTTTGTTGTTTAGTGGCAAGGGAAGCAAGTTTGACATAGCTGGGGCCAAATTCATCACCGATTCATCATCACTAGATTGAAAAGGTAGCATTGATTACCTTAGCACCCCCTGCCATGAGGCCTGGTGAAGATGATGACGATTCAGGTGCAAAGGTCATCTCTTTGAGAGACTCCTTGTAATCCTCAAACCAAAGATCATGATGAGTACGATGACCTTCATAGACCTCAGAAAGCCGGTCCTAGATTAGCTTCGCATGATTGAGGTGCATGACGTTCCTGAACTGATTTTGGGACAGACAGGAGCAGATGACATCCTTCGCCGTGAGGTTCAATTGAGTGTACTTGCGAATGTCATCAGCCTCCACCATCTTGCATAGATCGGTAAGACCAATCTCAGTGATGGTCCACAACTCGCTGTCCATAGCCATGAGTCGCTTCTTCATCATGGCCTTCCACCGAGGATACTCATGACCGTTAAAGTTGGGGCAAGATACGTTCCTCAATCCTGCAGTCGACATAGCTGAAACTCCAGGTGGTTAAACCAAATCACATAGAACAAGGGAGTACCTTGCTCTGATACCAATTGAAAGTGCTAGTTATCGACTAGAGGGGGGGTGAATAGGCGATTTTTATGGAAGTCTTCAAAACGTGGAAGTTTCGAAGACAAACAATAGAAATGACCTAATTGATATGCAGCGGAAGATAAACTTAAACAAGCAAACCATAGTCAAGTATGCAATAATGTGACCGTACAGAGACTAATAGCAGCTCAGTAGTAAGGATCAGGATGGAAGATAGTATGAAGCCAATCAACGATAGTAGTCAAGCAATGAAGTCAAACAGGTACGACAGATAGGCAATGACTTCACGAAGACAAACTCTAAGTAAAGGGAGGAGAGGATAGAACCACCACTTGTTGAAGACACATGATTTGTTGGACCAGTTCGATTCTTTGTGACAACTGTGACGTCCTGGTTAGGGAGGCTGGGATTCAACTCAAGACCGTGTCTTCACCTTATTCCCTTGAGCTAAGGACACACAGTCCTCGCCCAATCACTCTGGTAAGTCTTCAAGGTAGACTTCCAACCTTCACAGACTTCATTCACCGGCGATCCACAATGACTCTTGGATGCTCGAACGCGACGCCTAACCGGGTGGAGGATTCACAGTCCTCAAGTGTAATAAGTCTTGTGTCACCTGCATGTAAAGACTTAAGTGATGCCTAACACTCTTTGGCTCTGGGTTTTGGGCTTTGTCCTCGCAAGGATTTCTCTCTCAAAAGCTTGAGGTGGGTTGAGCTAAGGACACAGTCCTCGCCCAATCACTCGTAAGTCTTCAAGGTAGACTTCCAACCTTCACAGACTTTGTTCACCGGCGATCCACAATGACTCTTGGATGCTCAGAACGCGACGCCTAACCGGCCGGAGGATTCACAGCCTCAAGTGTAATAAGTCTTCGTGTCACATGAGTAAAGACTTAAGTGATGCCTAACACTCTTTGGCTCGGGTGTTCGGGCTTTGTCCTCGCAAGGATTTCTCTCTCAAAGGCTTCGAGGTGGGTTGCTCTCAAACGACAAAAAGCTGTGCACTAACTCGAGCAGCCACCAATTTATGGTGTAGGGTGGGCTATTTATAGCCACAAGGCAACCCGACCAGATATGTCCGAAATGACCTCAGGTCACTAAGGAACCGACACGTGTTCCAACGGTCGATTTCAAACACACACGGCAACTTTACTTGGGCTACAAGCAAAGTGACTCATCTAGCTCTGGATAAGATTTGCTCTCATTGTCTTCGCCAAGACATAGGATTTGGGTTGAGCATCACTTCAGTCATTCCGACTTTGTTCACTTGGACCCCACTTAACAGTACGGTGGTTCCTATGACTCAACAAAGAAGAAAAAGGTGAAGGAAATATGCCCTAGAGGCAATAATAAAGTTATTATTTATTTCCTTATTTCATGATAAATGTTTATTATTCATGCTAGAATTGTAATAACCGGAAACATCATACATGTGTGAATACATAGACAAACATAATGTCACTAGTCTGCCTCTACTTGACTAGCTCATTAATCAAAGATGGTTATGTTTCCTAACCATAGACATGTGTTGTCATTTGATTAACGGGATCACATCATTAGGAGAATGATGTGATTGACATGACCCATTCCGTTAGCATAGCACTTGATCGTTTAGTATGTTTCTATTGCTTTCTTCATAACTTATACATGTTCTTGTAACTATGAGATTATGCAACTCCCATTTACCGGAGGAACACTTTTGGGTGCTACCAAACGTCACAACGTAACTGGGTGATTATAAAGGAGTACTACAGGTGTCTCCAATGGTACATGTTGGGTTGGCGTATTTCGAGATTAGATTTTGTCACTCCGATTGTCGGAGAGGTATCTCTGGGCCCTCTCGGTAATGCACATCACTATAAGCCTTGCAAGCAATGCGACTAATAAGTTAGTTGCGGGATGATGCATTACATAACGAGTAAAGAGACTTGCCGGTAACGAGATTGAACTAGGTATTGGATACCGACGATCGAATCTCGGGCAAGTAACATACCGATGACAAAGGGAACAACATATGTTGTTATGCGGTTTGACCGATAAAGATCTTCGTAGAATATGTAGGAACCAATATGGGCATCTAGGTTCCGCTATTGGTTATTAACCGAGAATAGTTCTAGGTCATGTCTACATAGTTCTCGAACCCGTAGGGTCCGCACGCAACAATGTTACGATGATGCTTTTATTATGGGTTTATAAGTTTTGATGTACCGAAGTTTTTTTGGAGTCCCGGATGTGATCACGGACATGACGAGGAGTCTCGAAATGGTTGAGACATAAAGATTGATATATTGGACGGCTATATTCGGACATCGGAAGTGTTCCAAGTGTTTTCGGAGAAAACCGGAGTGCCGGAGGGTTACCGGAACCCCCCCGGGAGAAGTAATGGGCCTTATGGGCCTTAGTGGAAAGAGAGAGGGGCGGCCAGCATGGGCCGCGCGCCCCCTTGCCCTATGGTCTGAATTGGACTAGGAAGGGGGGGCGGCGTGTCCTTCTTTCCTTCCACCTCTCCCCCTTCCTTTCCCCCTCCTAGTAGGAGTAGGAAAGGGGGAGTCCTACTCCTACTAGGAGGAGGACTCCTCCTCCTGGCGCGCCCTCTAAGGCCGGCCGGCCTCTCCCCTTGCTCCTTTAATACGGGGCCAGGGGGGCACCCCATGACACACAAGTTGATCTACGGATCGTTCCTTAGCCGTGTCTGGTGCCCCCTCCACCATATTCCACCTCGGTCATATCGTCGCAGAGTTTAGGCGAAGCCTGCGCAGAGAACATCATCGTCGTCACCATGCCATCGTCTTGTGGAACTCATCCCCGCTTTGCGGATTGGAGCCCGGGATCGCCATCGAGCTGAGCGTGTGCTGAACTCGGAGGTGCCGTCGTTCGGTGCTTGGATCGGTCGGATCGTGAAGGCGTCGACTACATCAACCGCGTTGTCATAACGCTTCGCTTATGGTCTACGAGGTGCGTGAACAACACTCTCCCCTCTTGTTGCTATGCCATCACCATGATCTTGCGTGTGCGTAGGAATTTTTTTGAAATTACTACGTTCCCCAACAGTGGCATCCGAGCCAGGTTTTATGTGTAGATGTCATATGCACGAGTAGAACACAAGTGAGTTGTGGGCGATACAAGTCATACTGCTTACCAGCATGTCATGCTTTGGTTCAGCGGTATTGTGAGATGAAGCGCCCGACCGACATTACGCGTCTGTTGATGCGAGACTGGTTTCACCGTTCTGAGCACTCGTGCTTAAAGGTGGTGGCGGGTGTCTGTCTCTCTCACTTTAGCCGAAGTCGAGTGTGGCTACGCCGGTCCTTGCGAAGGTTAAAACAACACTAACTTGACAAACTATCGTTGTGGTTTTGATGCGTAGGTAAGAACGGTTCTTGCTAAGCCCGTAGCGATCCACGTAAAATTTGCAACAACAAAGTAGAGGACGTCTAACTTGTTTTTGCAGGGCATGTTGTGATGTGATATGGTCAAGACGTGATGCTATGTTTTATTGTATGAGATGATCATGTTTTGTAACCGGTTATTGGCAATCCGCAGGAGCCATATGGTTGTCGCTTTATTGTATGAAATGCAAGCATACATAATTGCTTTACTTTATCACTAAGCGGTAGCGATAGTCGAGAAGCAATAGATGGCGAACGACAACGATGCTACGATGGAGATCAAGGTGTCGCGCCGGTGACGATGGTGATCACGATGGTGCTTCAAGATGGAGATCACAAGCACAAGATGATGATGGCCATATCATATCACTTATATTGATTGCATGTGATGTTTATCTTTTATGCATCTTATCTTGCTTTGATTGACGGTAGCATTTTAAGATGATCTCTCACTAATTATCAAGAAGTGTTCTCCACAGTATGCACCGCTATGAAAGTACTTCGTCTTTGAGACACCACGTGATGATCGGGTGTGATAGGCTCTACGTTCAAATACAACGGGTGCAAAACAGTTGCACACACGGAATACTCATGTTAAACTTCACGAGCCTAGAATATACAGATATGGCCTCGGAACACGGAGACCGAAAGGTCGAATGTGAATCATATAGTAGATATGATCAACATAGTGATGTTCACCATTGAAACTACTCCATCTCACGTGATGATCGGACATGGTTTAGTTGATTTGGATCACGTAATCACTTAGATGACTAGAGAGATGTCTGTCTAAGTGGGAGTTCTTTAGTAATATGATTAATTGAACTTAAATTTATCATGAACTTAGTACCTGATAGTATTTTGCTTGTCTATGTTTGTTGTAGATAGATGGCTCGTCTTTGTTGTTCCGTTGAATTTTAATGCGTTCCTTGAGAACGCAAAGTTGAAAGATGATGGTAGCAATTACACGGATCGGGTCCGTAACTCGAGGATTATCCTCATTGCTGCAGAAGAATTACGCCCCGAAGCACCGCTGGGTGCGAACTGCTTCTTGATGCAACCGACGACGTTAAGACGTGCAGCGAGCAAAGCCGATGACTACTTGATAGTTCAATGTGCCATGCTTTATGGCTTGGAATCGGGTCTTCAACAACGTTTTGAACGTCATGGAGCATATGAGATGTTCCAGAGTTGAAGTTAATATTTCAAGCAAATGCCCGGATTGAGAGATATGAAGTCTCCAATAAGTTCTATAGCTGCAAGATGGGGAGAATAGTTCGTCGGTGAACACATACTCAAAATGTCTCGGGTATAATAATCACTTGATTCAACCGGGAGTTAATCTTCACGATGATAGTGTCATTGATGTAATTCTTCAATCATCGCCACCAAGCTACAAGAGCTTCGTGATGAACTATAATATGCAAGGGATGGACAAGACTATTCACGAGCTCTTCGCAATGCTAAAAGCAGCGGAGGTAGAAATCAAGAAGGAGCATAAAGTGTTGATGGTTAACAAGACCACCAGTTTCAAGAAAAGGGCTAAGGGAAGAAGAAGGAACTTCAAGAAGAACAGAAACAAGTTGTTGCTCAAGAGAAGAAACCCAAGTCTGGACCTAAGCTCAAGTCGAGTGCTTCTATCGCAAGCGATCGACATCGGAAGCGGAACTGCCCCAAGTATTTGGCGGATAAGAAGGATGGCAAAGTGAACAAAGGTATATGTGATATACATGTTATTGATGTGTACCTTACTAATGCTCGCAGTAGCACCTGGGTATTTGATACCGGTTCTGTTGCTAATATTTGCAACTCGAAACAGGGACTACGGATTAAGCGAAGATTGGCTAAGGACGAGGTGACGATGCGCGTGGGAAATGGTTCCAAAGTCGATGTGATCGCGGTCGGCACGCTACCTCTACATCTACCATCGGGATTAGTTTTAGACCTTCCATCTTTTGAGGGAAGCAACTAAAGTGATTGTCAGCGGGATCCTTGGAAAAACTTCTTGCCAAAGAGGTTAAGCGAGGGCCAGTCTCCCCTATTCTATTGTCATTGCAATGGGCGTTCTCTCAAGATCATGGCAAAAGGCCCGGTGAGGCGTGTCAAGTAAGATTCTTGGTCTCTGCTACCCGGGCGGTCGATCTATCACGGACGATGTGGCAATGTTTGTTAAGCTTCTCTCAAGGTGGACTGAGGTTTGTTGAGAAGCATCAAGATGTTGGTCTGTGTCCGGGCCTAAAGTGAACTATCATAAGTCTTACATGTTGATGATCCATGGAATGCTTGAGCGAGGAGGGTGGTTTCCTTGTTGCAATAAATATGGAATTTTTCCTTGCAAGTATTTGGGTTTGCGACTGCAATTCATCAACTTAACCGTGTGAGCCGACGGCCGATGGTGGACCAAGCTAAGCGTTGCGCCCGGCAGCAAAGTCTGCCCAGAATCGAACCGTCTTGTGCTATCAAGTCAAGTGGTACCAAACCCATCCATCACTTCATGATTGCGAGGCGTGACATGGTGTTAGAAAATCGACCAATGGATCATTCTTTTGGGCTGGGAAAGACAAGGTGAATGGCGAAGTGCGGTGGCTTGGAACGATCTGTAGGCCCATGTGCCCTGGGGTGCAGGGGTGAACTTGGAGGCTGCGGGGCTTGCACTCGAGTTATATGGGAGTGGTTGAAGAGCCGGATCCACAAAGACCATAGCGTTTAGCTATGACAAAGGACATACAAGCCCATACGGTTTTGACAACCTTGTCAAGATTGAGGTTGGTGATGGCACCAAGGTGCTGTGCGGAAGGACAGGATGGATTCACGGTTTCTTGGTGCGGATATTGCTCATAACCCATGCTATGGTGGCCACCGTCGAGGAATGAGCCCTTACGATCGGTGAGGTTTGGACAATGGAAGATGGTTGCGGAGATGTATTTGGGGATCTCACATTAGTTGGGCATTTGCAACTTGTGCATCTTGGCTATTAGCACGGTTCGTGAGATCCGTGAGCCGGACTGCTTCTCACAACGGCGACCCTCGGGAAGTTACATAGTGATGGTCACGTATCACCGCTATCTGACACCAGAGGTTGCTTCGCTTCATGCATCTGGAAGGTTGGGCACTTCTTAAGTGCAAGATCTTTGTTTGGTTGGTTTGTGCAACATCGTATTTGGACCTCGGCGAGGAGAGCTAAGCCACGGGCTTGAGGATGAACCCTCGGCTGTTATATGTGCGTGCGAGGGGAAGAGGACGAGCACATTCGATCCGATGTGTGTATGCTGGGAAGTTTGGCATGATGGTCTCCAACCTCAATTTGGAGTCCACGAGGACCAGAGAATGATAATCTTCTGCATTGGTGGCTGCTAGCGAGGAAGGGCCGTGTCGGGGCTAAGCGGGCTTTTGACACCTTTGATTACGGTGACCTGGGCCATCATGAAACAAAGGCATTTCGGGTGTTCAATAGAAGGAATGTCAGATGAACCCGTTTGAATTGGTGGGCCGATTCTTGGGGCTGCAAGTGGATCTCGGCCAGATTCGGTGGTGGTGGGTTATCACGTTTATTGAGAGTAAACTTAGGATCTTAGGTGTGAGTTGTATCGAGTGTTGCGAGAATGGATGTGTGCATCTTTTAGTGGCATCCTTAAATCTTTGCTCTCTTTATATAAAATATGATGCCTTTTGGCATACTCTCAAAAAATTGGGTCTTTGACCATCTACAAAATAACAAAATCTGAATTATATTATCTGAAAAGTATATTATTGATTTGTATTTAAAAAAGCTTTCTCGTAGTATAATTTTTGTGCAATATAGTTTGAAATTTATTAGTTAAATTTATAGTTAAACTTTAGCACAAAATAATAGGTTTAATAAATTGAGACGGCGGTACCGAATTTACATTATTGAAAATTAATTCTTATCATGATCCTAGCCATGGTTCTCCCCACTAGGATACATGTCTAGCACAAAATACATCCGTGAGGAAGTCCTCTCCTCGCGCCCCCAATACCGAGCTCTGCGTGGCTGACCTCCGGCCCAGATTGTTGCCTACTCGGACCCGAATCCTACCATCGGCAGGATTGTCCGCTCGCGATACTGTAGTGTTGTGTACCCTCCTGCATCCAATGGTGAGAGCGGCAGCTGTCCTCCATGCCTCTTCCACATCCGGCTTGTCCGCCTCGTATCCTGATGGTGAATTTCATGTCTTGACCGCATACCAATTCAAGATCGACCCGATTAAATAATTTTAAGTTGACCTTTTTCTTCTGCCCAGTCTTTGGCGGTAAGGTTAGACATCTCATGAGTGCTGACATAAGGTACTTTATCCACGCCGGCTAGTAGAGGCAATAACGTCCCCTCACGTCGCACCCTACATACAGTCCTGGCGATGCGGTCACGAGAGGATTATTCGCCACCCCCAATCTGCCCATCTCCCCACCCTTCTAACAGTTCTTTTTCCCCTCGCCTCTACCTCCTCATCTCCTCCACTCTCCCCCGGATCTTCACCGTTCTTCATATCGTTTTTCGGATGAGATGGCCCGAAGAGAAACTTAAGCTCCTCAATCCTCCAAGTAGTTTTTACAAACTTGCTTGGGATTCGTGCGTATTTGCTTGAAATCCCTCATCTTTGTGAACTTATATTGGATTTTTTACCTAGGATTGTTTAGCTTGATTGTAGTTCTAGTTCTTAGTTCTTTAGTAACTAGTGGTATTGAATATGGACTCTAATCAATAGTTCATATGTTGGTGAAGATGAACCCTAGTTGATAATTTTGTTAAAAAAATATGATGTAATGCATGTGGGACTTGTTTTGTTTTATGATGCATGTTGATATGATGATATGAAGATGTTGTTTGGGAAAATACATTAAGATGAACTCTATTTCAAAAAATTGTTAAAAATTGATGATATGATGCATGTTGAAGGATTTTATTTTGATATGATGCATGATATGATGTGATCCATCATGTGTAGTAGATGTTGTTGGAGGAATATGCTTAAATGAACCCTAGTTCATTTAACCAAGAAAAATTCATTTTTTATTTATGTATGCTTATGCTTATGATGCTTTTGTTTATGAAATTTTATTAAAGTGGGCACCTCTGGCGGACAACATCGTCCCGGTACTCCATGCTTGACTCCGCATTAGACAAGGGTCATCGTGCCTATTTCAAAGAAGCGGAGTGGTAGTAATATGAAAAGTATTGATCAAAGTTTGATTGATGAAATAAGTTCCTAACTTTTGCCGTCCACTTTTGTGGATGCTCCAGCCCTTTGCGCATGAGGTCCGCAGGGTTGCGGGGAATATGGATTCTGACGGCGCTACGTCGTACTTCAAACGACTATTGGGTTTAGTGTTCGATTCAGCGTCGTGCCGGTAACATCCCTTAACTCGACCTTTGGTGGCCATTGGCGGCGGAGACCCATTCTTTCCATCTCCCATGCGGAGATGACGGTGACCGATGATTGCGTGATGATTCTGCCATATGCCGATCGATGGTCAAGCACTCACGAGTGTAGGAGGACCAGCGCAGCGAGAGGTTACCACCTCGCCGGCGGGCTGCCGGTGCTAAGGGTAACCGTACATCCGATTATCGTTGCCACGGCTCTCGAACGCGACGTGCCCGAAAGGCGCCGATGAAGCTATTTGTGGAAATTAATGTGCGAGGCCTACAATGTGGTATCTTCTGCAGCGAGTCGTGTTTCGAACATCAAGAACTACCGGTAATTAGTATCTGTTCTTCCTAGCCGAAGGCGGGATGCGAGAATGCAGTTGGGGCGCATCTCGCCTACCATACCGTTCGATGAAGAGTATCTCATTGCTACCTCACCGAAAAGTATGTCCATGACATTTTGTTATATCGATCCTCATTCGATGTTTGCAACAGCGATGCAACCTAGAGGGCTGAGAGACAAGTCCAATATGGGTGGCTTTGTAAAGCCTCTCCATTTGGATGTGGGAAGCGGTTGCCCGATTAGAACTCCGGAGAAGCTGCAAAAGATGCCCATGGGGTGCCTATAGCGAAAGCGGCGCTACTCGACACCCCGTGGCTTCTGAGTGGGGCGTTGTCCAAACTCTACGGGCCTAAACAAGGCTTTATAAGACCTACACCAGCGAGATGGGCCTTTGGCGATTACGGGTATATTTCGCTCACCACCTTTCTCTTTGATTCCACTTTTGACCGAGGTGGGAACTTACCAATGTATATGTAATAGAGTAAAAGCGGTGGCGTGCTCATGACCCGAGAGTGGGACTTGATCCGAACATGATGTGTGATCACGGACATTCGTTTTGGCGGTGCATCATGCCTGATGCATTGTGTACGTCAGTGGCGCACCTGCTTTGTAGCCCTGCAGTTTGGGATGCATCGGCCCTTACAGACTGCCTATGCAGCTGACCACCGCTCCACTTGTGAGCATGCTTGTTCTTCGTGCCCATGATTTCATTGTGTTTGACTTTATTATGATGTTCTTGTTGCTTTATGCCTTCTGAGCTGAGCAGGTAGAAGAATGGTCGATCCGCAGTGGGAAGGAGGGCATAAAACTCATGTGGTGGAGTGGGCAAGCGAAGTTCGTAAAGATGGGGAGAGGGAGGTATTTGGAATGCTTGAGGCCAACACATAAGGTGAATGCGATGATGGCCATAAGCACCATCTTGTCTCGAGGCCTCGATGGATGGCGAAAACATCCGCGAATTGAGAGGATGACCCGAGGAAGAGGCCTACAGGACCGGCATGAGACATGCATAGTGGATTTAGGGAGTTTGCACCCTCATCATGAATTGGTAAGTTTGAACCGACGATTGTATTTAAATTATTTTATTTGTCGCCATTGACTAACTTGTGCCTTTACATTCGGTGAGCTGAGCGGATGCATCTTTGAAGCCTCGGGTGCACTAGGTGATACCCAGGGGCGTACAATCGAGAACAAATTGGGGGACTATGAAGGTTAATTTCAGCCTCCTCATAATGAGATGCATCTTGTTACTTTGCAATCGATAAATACTTATTATGCTTGTTTCATTGTGAGTGCAAAAGTTTGTGAAGCGTTATGCATGAAATTGGTGGCCTGCTTGGATATGTTGGAGCTGGGTGGGTTGATTTTATCATCCTGCTGACCACACAGGGTCACATCGGCTCATTGAATATGTTCCTCGTCGTCTATTGGTGATGACCCTAGTATAGGGGATCTCATTAGTCTTGATAAATGAGTGTCAGACGAGGAAGCGAGAAGGAAATGACAAAAGCGGTTTCGGTAAGGTTTTTCTCTGCAAACAGCTTGAATTGTGGAAGTAACGAGATGATTTTGTGATAAGATAAATTGTAACGAGTAACAAGCAATGAAAGTAAATAAAGGGAGTGTATAAGGTGGCCCAATCCTTTTGCCAGCAAAGGACAAGCACGAATGATTTCTTATAATGAGAAAACTCCGAGGACACATAGAATTATAATCGAAGCTGTTGATGCTTCATTCCATGCGGATGAGGGAGCAAGCTCTGTTGTAGGTGTTCTACGAGATGATAGAGGGAATTTCATTGCAGGGTTTTGTAAATTTATATAATTGGCATTAGATGTTGTGACTACTGAAGCAATGGCATTACGAGATGGATTATTTCTGGCGAACTCCATGGGTTCAACAGAGTAGAAGCTGATGGGGAACGTAGTAATTTCAAAATTTTCCCATGCACACGCAAGATCATGGTGATGGCATAGCAACGAGAGGGGAGAGTGTTGTCCACGTACCCTCATAGACCGTAAGCCGAAGCGTTATGACAACGCGGTTGATGTAGTCATACGTCTTCACGATCCGACCGATCCAAGCACCGAACATACGGCACCTCCGAGTTTAGCACACGTTCAGCTCGATGATGATCCCCGGCTCCGATCCAAAGAAAGCTTCGATGAGTTCCACAACACGATGGCGTGGTGACGATGATGATGTTCTACGCAAGACAGGCTTCGCCTAAACTCGCAACGATATGACCGAGGTGGAATATGGTGGAGGGGGCACCGCTGCGGCTAAGGAACGATCCGTAGATCAACTTGTGTGTCATGGGGTGCCCCCGCCTGTGATATAAAGGAGCAGGGGGAGGCCGGCCGGCCCTAGAGGGCGCTGCCAGAGGAGGAGTCCTCCTCCTAGTAGGAGGGACTCCTCTTTCCTACTCCTACTAGGAGGGGGAAAGGAAGGGAGAGGGGAAGGAAAGAGGGCGCCGCCTCCTAGTCCACCGGACCAGAGGGGGGGTGCGCGGCCCATGCCGGCCGCCTCTCTTTCCACTAAGGCCCATAAGGCCCATTACATCTCCCGGGGTTCCAGAACCCTCCCAAGACTCCGTTTTC
This sequence comes from Aegilops speltoides, assembly GCA_021437245.1. Taxonomy (NCBI): domain Eukaryota; kingdom Viridiplantae; phylum Streptophyta; class Magnoliopsida; order Poales; family Poaceae; genus Aegilops; species Aegilops speltoides. The sequence continues at coordinate 18,608 of JAHHZJ010002787.1, read as the reverse complement.
TCCGAAAACGCCGAACACTTCGTGTCCGAATATAGCCGCCCAATATATCAATCTTTATGTATCGACCATTTCGAGACTCTCGCCATGTCCGTGATCACATCCGGACTCAACAAACTTCGGTACATCAAAACTTATAAACTCATAATAAAGCCGCCATCGTAACGTTAAGCGTGCGGACCCTACGGGTTCGAGAACTATGTAGACATGACCTAGAACTATTCTCGGTCAATAACCAATAGCGGAACCTAGATGCCCATATTGTTTCCTACATATTCTATGAAGATCTTTATCGGTCAAACCGCATAACAACATACGTTGTTCCCTTTGTCATCGGTATGTTACTTGCCCGAGATTCGATCGTCGGTATCCAATACCTAGTTCAATCTCGTTACCGGCAAGTCTCTTTAATCGTTATGTAATGCATCATCCCGCAACTAACTTATTAGTCACATTGCTTGCAAGGCTTATAGTGATGTGCATTACCGAGAGGGCCCAGGATACCTCTCCGACAATCGGAGTGACAAAACCTAATCTCGAAATACGCCAACTCAACATGTACCATTGGAGACACCTGTAGTACTCCTTTATAATCACCCGATTACGCCAGACGCTTGGTAGCACCCAAAGTGTTCCTCCCGTAAACGGGAGCTGCATAATCTCATAGTTAGAGGAACATGTATAAGTTATGAAGAAAGCAATAGCAACATACTAAATGATCAAGTGCTATGCTAACGGAATGGGTCATGTCAATCACATCATTCTCCTAATGATGTGATCCCGTTAATAAAATGAAAACACACGTCTATGGTTAGGAAACATAACCATATTTGATTAATGAGCTAGTCAAGTAGAGGCAGACTAGTGACGTTATGTTTGTCTATGTATTCACACATGTATCATGTTTCCGGTTAATACAATTCTAGCATGAATAATTAACATTTATCATGAAATAAGGAAATAAATAATAGCTATATTATTGCCTCTAGGGCATATTTCCTTCAGTCTCCCACTTGCACCAGTGTCAATAATCTAGATTACATAGTAATGATTCTAACACCCATGGAGTCTTGGTGCTGATCATGTTTTGCTTGTGAGAGAGGCTTAGTCAACGGGTCTGCAACATTCAGATCCGTATGTATCTTGCAAATTTCTATGTCTCCCACTTGGACTTGGTCCCGGATGGAATTGAAGCGTCTCTTGATGTGCTTGGACCTCTTGTGAAATCTAGATTCCTTTGCCAAGGCAATTGCACCAAGATTGTCACGTAAGATCTTCATTGGTCCCGATGCACTAGGTATGACACCTAGACCGAAATGAACTCCTTCATCCGCACTCCTTCATTTGTCGCTTCAAGCAGCTATGTACTCCGCTCACATGTAGATCCCGCCACGACGCTTTGTTTAGAACTGCACCAACTTACAGCTCCACCGTTTAATAAAAATACGTATCCGGTTTGCAATATAGAATCGTCCGGATCAGTGTCAAAGCTTGCATCGACGTAACCATTTACGATTAGCTCTTTGTCACCTCCATATACGAGAAACATATCCTTAGTCCTTTTCGTATTTCAGATGTTCTTGACCGCTGTCCAGTGATCCACTCGGATTACTTTGGTACCTTCCTGCCAAGCTTATTGCTAAGCATACGCCAGGTCTAGTACACAGCATTGCATACATGATAGAGCCTATGGCTGAAGTATAGGGAAAATCTTTCATTTTCTCTCTATCTTCTGCAGTGGTCGGGCATTGAGTCTGACTCAACTTCACACCTTGTAGCACGGGCAAGAACCCTTTCTTTGCTTGATCCATTTTGAAATTTTTCAAAATTTTATCAAGGTATGTGTTTTGTGAAAGTCCTATTAAGCGTCTTGATCTATCTCTATAAATCTTGATGCCCAATATGTAAGCAGCTTCACCGAGGTCTTTCATTGAAAAACTTTTATTCAAGTATCCCTTTATGCTAGCCAGAATTCTATATCATTTCCAATTAATAATATGTCATCTACATATAATATCGAAAATGCTACTGAGCTCCCACTCATTTTCTTGTAAATACAGGCTTCTCCATAAGTCTCAGAGAAACCATACGCTTTGATCACACTATCAAAGCATTTATTCCAACTCCGAGATGCTTGCACCAGTCCATAAATGGATCGGAGCTTGCACACTTTGTTAGCACCTTTTGGATCAACAAAACCTTCTCGTTGCATCACATACAACTCTTCTTCCGTAAATCCATTCAAGAATGCAGCTTTGACATCCATTTGCCAAATTTCATAATCATAAAATGCAGCAATAGCTAACATGATTCTGACAGACTTAAGCATCGCTACTGGTGAGAAAGTCTCATTGTAGTCAACCCCTTGAACTTGTCGAAAACCTTTCGCAACAAGTCGAGCTTTATAGACGCTTATATTACCATCAACGCCACTTCTTCTTAAAGATCCATTTATTCTCAATGGCTTGCCGATCATTGGGCAAGTCAACCAAAGTCCATACTTTGTTCTCATACATGGATCCCATCTCGATTTCATGGCCTCTAGCCATTTTGCGGAATCTGGGCTCATTATCGCTTCCTCATAGTTCGTGAGGTTCATCATGGTCAAGTAACATGACTTCCGTAATAGGATTACCGCACCACTCTGTGCAGATCTTACTCCGTAGACCCACGAGGTTCAGCTTGAAACTTGATCTGAAGTTTCATGATCAATATCATTAGTTTCCTCACTAATTGGTGTAGTTGTCACGGGAACCGGTTCTTGTGATGAACTACTTTCCAATAAGGGAGCAGGTACAGTTACCTCATCCAGTTCTACTTTCCTCCCACTCACTTGTTTCGAGAGAAACTCCTTCTCTAGAAAGGATCCGATTTTAGCAATGAAAATCTTGCCCTCAGATCTGTGATAGAAGGTGTACCCAATAGTCTCTTTTGGGTATCCTATGAAGACACATTCGATTTATGTTCGAGCTTATCCGGTTGAAGTTTCTTCACATAAGCATCGCAGCCCCAAACTTTAAGAAACGCATAACTTTGGTTTCTTTCCAAACCACAGCTTCATAAGGCGCCGCCTCAACGGATTTTGATGGTGCCCTATTTAACGTGAATGCGCCGCCTCTAAAGCATAACCCTAGAACGATAGCGTAAATCAAGAAGAGACATCATAGATCGCACCATATCTAGTAAAGCACGACATTTATTCGGACACACCATTTCGCTGTGGTGTTCCGGTGGCGGAGTTGCTAAACTATTCCGCATTGTTTCAAATGTAAACCAAACTCAGAACTCAAATATTCTCCTCCATGATCAGATCGTAGAAACTTTATTTTCTTGTTACGATGATTTTCCACTTCACTCAAATTCTTTGAACTTTTCAAATGTTTCGCATTTGTGTTTCATTAAGTAGATATACCCATATCTGCTCAAATCATCTGTGAAGGTGAGAAAATAACGATATTCGCCATGAAGCTTCAACATTCATTGACCACAAACATCAAGATGTATGATTTCCAACAAATCGCTTGCTCGCCCATAGTTCCGAGAACGGCGTTTTAGTCATCTTGCCCATGAGGCACGGTTCGCAAGTACCAAGTGATTCATAATCAAGTGATTCCAAAAGCCCATCAAGATGGAGTTTCTTCATGCGCTTTAATCGATATGACCTAAACGGCAAGTGCCACAAATAAGTTGCACTATCATTATCAACTCTGCATCTTTTGGTTTCAACAATATGAATATGTGTATCACTACTATCGAGATTTAATAAAATAGACCACTCTTCAAGGGTGCATGACCATAAAAGATATTACTCATATAAATAGAACAACCATTATTCTCTCGACTTAAATGAATAACCGCTCTCGCATCAAACAAGAACCAGATATAATGTTCATGCTCAATGCCGCACCAAATAACAATTATTTAGGTCTAAAACTAATCCCGATGGTAGATGTAGAGGTAGCGTGCCAATCGCGATCACATCGACTTTGGAACCATTTCCCACGCCAGCATCGTCACCTCGCCCTTAGCCAATCTTCGCTAATCCGTAGTCCCTATTTCGAGTTGCAAATATTAGCAATGTAACCAAGATCAAATACCCAAAGCTATCTGCGAGCATTAGTAAGGTACACATCAATAACATGTATATCACATATACCTTTGTTCACTTTGCCATCCTTCTAATCCGCCAAATACTTGGGGCAGTTCCGCTTCAAAGGTCCAAATACTTGCGGAGAAGCACTCGGTTTCGTGCTTAGGTCCAGACTTGGGTTTCTTCTCTTGAGCGTAAACTTGTTTGCTGTTCTTCTTGAAGTTCCCTTCTTCTTCCCTTTGCCCTTTTTCTTGAAACTGGTGGTCTTGTTAACCATCAACACTTGATGCTCCTTCTTGATTTCTACCTCCGTGGGTTTTAGCATTGCGAAGAGCTCGGGAATAGTCTTGTCCATCCCTTGCATATTATAGTTCATCACGAAGCTCTTGTAGCTTGGTGGCGTGATTGAAGAATTTCATCAATGACACTATCATCGTGAAGATTAACTCCAGTTGAATCAAGTGATTATTAATACCCGACATTTTGAGTATGTGTTCACCGACGTAACTATTCTCCTCCATCTTGAAGCTATAGAACTTATTGGAGACTTCATATCTCTCAATCCGGCATTTGCTTGAAATATTAACTTCGACTCCTAGAACATCTCATATGCTCCATGACGCTCAAAATGTCATTGAAGACCGGTTCTAAGCCGTAAGCATGGCACATCGAACTATCGAGTAGTCATCGCCTTTGGTCCGCCAGATGTTCTTAACGCCGCTCGCCAGCATCAAGAAGAGTTCGCACCCAGCGGTGCTTCCAGATTAATTTTTTGTGCAACGATGAGGATAATCCTCAAAGTTACGGACCCAATCCGTAATTGCTACCATCATCTTCCAACTTTGCTTTCTCAAGGAACGATTAAAATTCAACTAACAACAAAGACGAGCCATCTATCTACAACAAACATAGACAAGCAAAAATACTATCAGTACTAAGTTCATGATAAATTTAAGTTCAATTAATCATATTAATAAAGAACTCCCACTTAGACAGACATCTCTCTAGTCATCTAAGTGATTACGTGATCCAAATCAACTAAACCATGTCCGATCATCACGTGAGATGGAGTAGTTTCAATGGTGAACATCACTATGTTGATCATATCTACTATATGATTCATGTTCGACCTTTTGGTCTCCGTGTTCCGAGGCCATATCTGTATATGCTAGGCTCGTCAAGTTTAACTCGAGTATTCGGCGTGCAACTGCTTTGCACCCGCTGTATTTGAACGTAGAGCCTATCACACCCGATCATCACGTGGTGTCTCAAAGACGAAGAACTTTTGCAACGGTGCATACTCAGGAGAACACTTCTTGATAATTAGTGAAAGATCATCTTAAAATGCTACCGTCAATCAAAGCAAGATAAGATGCATAAAGGATAAACATCACATGCAATCAATATAAGTGATATGATATGGCCATCATCATCTTGTGCTTGTGATTCCATCTTCAAGCACCTCGTGATCACCATCGCCACCGGGCGCGACACCTTGATCTCCATCGTAGCATCGTTGTCGTACGCCATCTATTGCTTTCTCGACTATCGCTACCGCTAGTGATAAAGTAAAGCAATTACAGGCATTTGCATTTCATACAATAAAGCGACAACCATATGGCTCCTGCCAGTTGCCGATAACTTCGGTTACAAAACATGATCATCTCATAAAATAAAACATAGCATCACGTCTTGACCATATCACACCACAACATGCCCTGCAAAAACAAGTTAGACGTCCTCTACTTTGTTGTTGCAAATTTTACGTGGCTGCTACGGGCTTAGCAAGAACCGTTATTACCTACGCATCAAAAACCACAACGATAGTTCGTCAAGTTAGTGCTGTTTTAACCTTCGCAAGGACCGGGCGTAGCCACACTCGATTCAGCTAAAGTGAGAGAGACAGACACCCGCCAGCCACCTTTAAGCACGAGTGCTCGTAACGGTGAAACCAGTCTCGCGTAAGCGTACGCGTAATGTCGGTCTGGGCGGCTTCATCTCACAATACCGCCGAACCAAAGTATGACATGCTGGTAAGAAGTATGACTTGTATCGCCCACAACTCACTTGTGTTCTACTCGTGCATATGTCATCTACGCATAAAACCAGGCTCGGATGCCACTGATGGGGAACGTAGTAATTTCAAAATTTTCCTACACACACGCAAGATCATTGTGATGGCATAGCAACGAGAGGGGAGAGTGTTGTCCACGTACCTTTGTAGACCGTAAGCGGAAACATTATGATAACGCGGTTGATGTAGTCTTACGTCTTCACGATCTGACCGATCCAAGCACCGAACGTACGGCACCTCCAAGTTCAGCACACGTTCAGCTCGATGACGATCCCCGGGCTCCGATCCAAATAAGCTTCGGGATGAGTTCCACAAGACGACGGCGCAGCGATGATGATGTTCTACCGGCGCAGGGCTTCGCCTAAACTCCGCGACGATATGAACGAGGTGGAATATGGTGGAGGGGGGCACCGCACACGGCTAAGGAACGATCCGTAGATCAACTTGTGTGTCATGGGGTGCCCCCTGCCCCCGTATATAAAGGAGCAAGGGGGGAGGCCGGCCGGCCCTAGAGGGCGCGCCAGGAGGAGGAGTCCTCCTCCTAGTAGGAGTAGGACTCCTACTAGGAGGGGGAAAGGAAGGGGGAGAGGGGGAAGGAAAGAGGGGGGCCGCCCCCCTCCTAGTCCAATTCGGACCAGAGGGGGAGGGGGCGCGCGGTCCATGCTGGTCGCCCCTCTCTCTTTCCACTAAGGCCCATAAGGCCCATTACTTCTCCCGGGGGGGTTCCGGTAACCCTCTAGCACTCCGGTTTTCTCCGAAAACGCTCGGAACACTTCCGGTGTCCGAATATAGCCGTCCAATATATCAATCTTTATTTCTCGACCATTTCGAGACTCCTCATCATGTTCGTGATCACATCCGGGACTCCGAACAAACTTCGGTACATCAAAACTTATAAACTCATAATAAAACTGTCATCATAACGTTAAGCGTGCAGACCCTACGGGTTCGAGAACTATGTACACATGAACTAGAACTATTCTAGGTCAATAACCAATAGCGAACCTGGATGCCCATATTGGTTCCTACATATTCTACGAAGATCTTTATCGGTCAAACCGCATATCAACATACGTTGTTACCTTTGTCATCGGTATGTTACTTGCCCGAGATTCGATCGTCGGTATCCAATACCTAGTTCAATCTCATACCGGCAAGTCTATTTACTCGTTATGTAATGCATCATCGCGCAACTAACTTATTAGTCACATTGCTTGCAAGGCTTATAGTGATGTGCATTACCGAGAGGGCCCAGAGATACCTCTCCGACAATCGGAGTGACAAAACCTAATCTCGAAATACGCCAACCCAACATGTACCATTGGAGACACCTGTAGTACTCCTTTATAATCACCCAGTTACGTTGTGACGTTTGGTAGCACCCAAAGTGTTCCTCCGGTAAACGGGAGTTGCATAATCTCATAGTTATAGGAACATGTATAAGTTATGAAGAAAGCAATAGCAACATACTAAACGATCAAGTGCTATGCTAACGGAATGGGTCATGTCAATCACATCATTCTCCTAATGATGTGACCCCGTTAATCAAATGACAACACATGTCTATGGTTAGGAGACATAACCATCTTTGATTAATGAGCTAGTCAAGTAGAGGCAGACTAGTGACGTTATGTTTGTCTATGTATTCACACATGTATCATGTTTCCGGGTAATACAATTCTAGCATGAATAATAAACATTTATCATGAAATAAGGAAATAAATAATAACTTTATTATTGCCTCTAGGGCATATTTCCTTCAGAAGCGGTGTCGGACTCTTTGAACGTCATCAACTGCTGTCGAGGACAAGATCAATGGTGGGATGCAGCTGCAGCGATCTTCGCCGAATGCATAGACTTGTCAATGTCAATAGGAAAGGTCATCTTCTCTCATTGTTTCCGCGAAGCAAATTCAGTTGCTCATGAGCTAGCAAAGTTTAGTTTTTGTAATAATTATAATGACAATTGGAATAACGAACCTCCTGAGTTCTTATTTAGCAATATGGTGAACGATGTAACGATTGTTTGAGTTTAATAAAGCTAGCCATGATGGCCTCCCCCCCCAAAAAACAACAACAACCTTAACAGACGGATCATGAGGAAGTTCATGGAGTTCGTGGACAATTGTGAGCTCAAAGAAATTTACATGCATGGGAGGCGCTTCACGTGGACAAATGAGAGGGAACAACTGGTGATGACCAAGATCGACAGAGTGCTTGTTTTAGTTGATTGGGAACTAAACTTCTCGGACGTCCTACTCCAAGCCCTCTCCTCCAATATTTCTTATCATGCCCCGCTCCACCTCACCACGCCGGCCCCTTTCTGCGCAAAGAAAAGATATCGTTTTGAGATGTTCTGGACGAGACTTGATGGCTTCGAGGAGGTAGTTTGGGAGGCATGGGTGCTCCGTCCTTCGTAACACCGCGGTAGCGTTACAAGTTTGGGGGCAAAGGAAGACTGGGCACATCAAGACTCAGATGGCAGTTGCCAATTACATCATCCTGAGGATGGATCGTGCTATGGAGGATCGGGTTCTCACGACCGAGGAACGATGGCTAAGGAGAACTCTAAAACATGCATTGTTCGGATTGTCTTCTTTGCAATGCACAATTGAATGGCAGCAGTCGCGATTATGCTGGATTCGGGAAGGAGATGCCAATACCAAACTTTTTCAAGCTATGGCGAATGGACGCAGATCAAAAAAATTTATCCCACAGATTAGGCATAACAATGAGCTGATCACGGATCAACTGAGGAAGGAAGAGGTTTTTACGAAAGCCTTCCAGCAGCTCCTGGGCCGCGCTTCTACCAGAGAGGCTGACCTGAACCTGGATTTTCTGGAGCTAGATAGGCACGACCTTTCGGAGCTGGACGCGATATTTACCGAGGAGGAAGTTTGGGATACGATCAAGGAGTAGCCGCCGGATCGTGCGCCCGGGCCTGATGGTTTATTGCTGCCTTCTATTAGAGGGCTTGGCCCATTATCAAGAACGATCTGATGGCCGTGTTTATGAAGTTGTACGTGGAGGATGGAAGGAGTTTTGGCAAGCTGAATCATGCACATATCGTTCTGATTCCGAAGAAACCGGATGCGGAGGTCGTGGGGGACTTCCGCCCCATAAGCTTAACCCACAATGCAGCAAAACTATTCGCGAAGATGCTTGCAAATCGCGCTAGGCACAGAATGTCAGAGACCGTGGCCGTCAACCAACCTGCCTTCATACGTGGCAGGCACCTTCATGATAAATTCCTTTTGGTTCGGCAAGTTGTGAGGAAAATTCACGCCCGCAAGGAAGCACCAGTTTTTCTGAAACTTGATATCTCAAAAACTTTTGACTCAATCACATGGCCTTTCCTTTTTGAGTTATGAAGCACAAAGGATTTGGGACCAAATGGCTGTCTTGGATATCCATCTTTTTGAGGACGGCAACTACAAAAGTGATTGTCAACAGGATCCTTGGAAAAAGCTTCCAACACTTGAAAGGGTTAAGGCAAGGAGACCCAGTCTCCCCTATTCTATTTGTCATTGCAATGGACGTTCTCTCCAAGATCATGGCAAAAGCTGTTGACACGGGCGTGTCAAGTAAGATTTCTTGGGTCTCTGCTACCCAGACGGTTTCGATCTATGCGGACGATGTGGCAATGTTTGTTAAGCCCTCTGAGGTGGACCTGAGGTTTGTTAGAGAAGCACTCAAGATGTTCGGTGCGCGTCGGGCCTTAAAGTGAACTATCATAAGTCTTCTGTGTTGATGATCCATGGAGATGCTTCAGACAGGGAGAGGGTGGTTTCCTTGTTGCAATGCAATATGGGAGCTTTTCCTTGCAAGTATTTAGGTTTGCAGCTCGCAATTCATCAACTTAACCGTGTGAACTGACAGCCGATGGTGGACCAAGCTAAGCGTTGCGCCCGGCTTGGCAAAGAGGTCTGCTTTAGAGATCGGGCCGTCTTGTGCTTGTCAAGTCCGTGGTGGCAGCCAAACCCATCCATCACTTCATGATTGCAGAGGCGCCAGCATGGGTGTTAGAGGAAATCGACCAATGGATGCGAGCGTTCTTTTGGGCTGGGAAAGACAAGGTGAATGGCGGGAAGTGCTTGGTGGCTTGGAACACGATCTGTAGGCCCATGTGCCCTGGGGGTCTGGGAGTGAGGAACTTGGAGCTGCAGGGGCTTGCACTCAGAGTTATATGGGAGTGGTTGAAGAGGACGGATCCACAAAGACCATGGCAACGTTTAGCTATGACAAAGGACATACAAGCCCGCACGGTTTTTGACAACCTTGTCAAGATTGAGGTTGGTGATGGCACCAAGGTGCTGTTCTGGAGGGACAGATGGATTCACGGTTTTGCGGCTGCGGATATTGCTCCCTTAACCCATGCTATGGTGGCCACACGTACGAGGAATAGACGCACAGTCAGTGAGGGTTTGGACAATGGAAGATGGTTGCAGGATGTGACTGGGGATCTCACATTAGTTGGGCATTTGCAACTTGTGCATCTTAACTTGGCTATTAGCACGGTTCAGCGAGATCCCAGCAGACCGGACTGCTTCTCCTGGCCGGCCGACCCCTCGGGAAGTTACATAGTGAGATCCACGTATCACCGACTATGTCTCGGCACCCAGAGGGTTGCTTTCGCTTCATGCATCTGGAAGAGTTGGGCACTTCTTAAGTGCAAGATCTTTGTTTGGTTGGTTGTGCAACATCGTATTTGGACCTCGGGCAGGAGAGCTAAGCACGGGCTTCAGGATAGACCCTCAGCATGTTATATGTGCGTGCAGGAAGAGGACAACGCTGAGCACATTCTGATCCAGTGTGTGTATGCTAGGGAAGTTTGGCATGATGGTCTCCAAGCCCTCAATTTGGAGGTCACGAGGCCAACTGAGAATGATAATCTTCTGCATTGGTGGCTGCTAGCGAGGAAGGGCCGTGTCAGGGCTAACAAACGGGCTTTTGACACCTTTGTGATTCTGGTGACATGGGCCATGTGGAAACAAAGGAACGCTCGGGTGTTCAATAGAAGGAGCCAACAGATGAACCCGTTTGAATTGGTGGACGCGATTCTTCGGGAGCTGCAAGAGTGGATCTCGGCCAGATTCGGTGGTGGTGGGTTGTCACGTTTCGTGAGAGAGTAGGCTTAGGATCTTAGGTGTGAGTTGTATCAGGGTGTTGCCGAGAATGGATGTGTGCATCTTTTCGTAGGCATCCCTTGTAAATCTTTTGCTCTCTTCTATAAAAATATGGTACGCCTTTGGCATACTCTCAAAAAAAAATTGGGTCAAACTTTGACCATCTACAAAACTAACAAAATCTGAATTATATTATACGAAAAGTATATTATTGAATTTGTATTTAAAAAAGCTTTCTCGTAGTATAATTTTTGTGCAATATAGTTTGAAATTTATTAGTTAAATTTATAGTTAAACTTTAGCACAAAATAATAGGGGGTTTAATAAATTCAGACGAAGGCGGTACCACGAAAGAAGATTTACATTATGAGAATTAATTCTTATCATGATCCTAACGCCATGGTTCTCCCCACTAGGATACATGTCTAGCACAAAATACATCCAGCAAAAGGAAGTCCTCTCCTCCAACGCCCCCAATACCGAGCTCTGCCCGTGACAGCCTCCAGCCCCAGTTGTTGCCTACTCCGGGCCCCGAATCCTACCATCGGCATGGGATTGCTGCGCTCGCCAGTATTCTGCGAGTGGTTGTGTACCCTCCCCTGCATCCACTGATCTGTTCTTGGAGCCAGACCCGCAGCTGTCCCTCCATGCCTCTTCCCACACATCCAGCTTGTCCGCCTCGTATCCTGACTGGTCGAATTTCATGTCTTGACCCTTTTCGCATACCAATTCAAGATCTGACCCCGATTGGAAATAATTTTAGGATTTGACCCTTTTTCTTACTGCCAGAGTGCTGGCGGTAGGGTTAGACATCCTACCGCCAGGGTGCCTGACTGTAAGGTACTTATCCACGCCAGCTAGTAGAGACGGCCAACGTCCCCCTCCGTCGCACCCTACCGCCACAGTCCCTGGCGGTACGGTGCGAGAAGTTATTTCGCCCGACCCCCCAATCCTGCCCATCTCCCCACCCACCCCTTCCCCAACAGTTCTTCCTTTCCCCCTCGCCCCTCTCTCCCTCTCTCATCTCCTCCACTCTCCCCCTCGGATCTTCACCGTTTCTTCATCGTTTTTGCGGATCGAGATGGCCCCGAAGAGAGAAACTTAAGCTCCTCCAATCCCTCCAAGTAGTTTTTGCAAACTTGCTTGGGATTCGACGCATTATTTGCTTGAAATCCCTCATCTTTGTGAACTTATATTGGATTTTTTTACCTAGGATTGTTTTAGCTTGATTGTAGTTCTAGTTCTTAGTTCTTTAGTAACTAGTGGTATTGAATATGGACTCTAATCAATAGTTCATATGTTAGTGTGAAGATGAACCCTAGTTGATAATTTTTTGTTAAAAAAAGTATGATGTAATGCATGTGGGAGGACTTGTTTTGTTTTATGATGCATGTTGATATGATGATATGAAGATGTTGTTTGGAGAAAATACATTCAAGATGAACTCTATTTCAAAAAAAATTGTTAAAAAAATTGATGATATGATGCATGTTGAAGGATTTTATTTTGATATGATGCATGTTGATATGATGTGATCCATCATGTGTAGTAGATGTTGTTGGAGGAATATGCTTAAGATGAACCCTAGTTCATTTAACCAAGAAAATTCATTTTTTGTTTATGTATGCTTATGCTTATGATGCTTTTGTTTATGAAATTTTATTAAGGCGGGCACCTCTGGCGGACAACATCGTCCCACGGTACTCCATGCTTGACTACGCATTCGACAAGGGTCATCGTGCCTATTTCAAAGAGAACGGAGTGGTAAGTAATATGAAGGAAATATTGATCAAAGTTTTCAGATTGATGAAAATAAGTTCCTAACTTTTGCCGTCCACTTTTTGACAGATGCTCCAGCCACTGCGCATGAGGGGTCACGGGGTTGCCGGGAATATGGATTACGACGAGCGCTACACGTCGTACTTCAAGAGAGCCCGACTATTGGGTTTCGTGTTCCAGTTCAAGCGTCAGCCGCCGACGCTTGTCCACGCAGCTCTGACAACTTTGACTGACCGGTGGCGACCGGAGACCCATTCTTTCCATCTCCCATGCGGGGAGATGACGGTGACCCTCGATGATTGGGCGATGATTACTGCCATGCCGATCGATGGTCAAGCACTCACCAGGCGAGTAGAGAGGACCAACTGGCAACAGAGGGTTACCACCCTCATCGGCGACTGCCCCGGTGCTAAGGGTAACCGTACATCCGGTGTATCGTTGCCCTGGCTCTCGGAGCACCAGAAGACGTGCCCCGAAGACGCCGATGAGGCGACTGTGGAGTGGTACGCGAGGGCCTACCTGTGGTATCTTCTCACGCAGGTCGTGTTTCCGCATAGCCCGGAACTCGCCAACCGGTCGATTCGTTCTTCCTAGCCGACTGGGATGCAGGGTACAGTTGGGGGACTGCATCTCTCGCCTACCCATACCGTTCGGTAAGAGAGTATCTCATTGCCTACCTACGAAAGTATGTCCATGACATTTTGTTATATCTGATCCTCATTCGATGTTTTGCAGCTTGACGATGCAACCTAGAGGACGGGAGACAAGTCCAATATGGGTGGCTTTGTCTGGCCCCTCTCCATTTGGATGTGGGAGCGGTTGCCAGTGGGGCATCCGGAGAAGCTGCAAAGATGCCCATGGGGTGCCTATAGCGAAGACGGCGACGCTACTCGACACCCCACCGTAGCTTACGAGTGGGACGTTGTCAAACTCTACACGGGCCTAAACAAGGCTTTGTATAAGACCTACACCAACGAGATGGACGCTTTGACGATTACGCCGGTATATGAACTCGCTCACCACCTTTCTCTTTGATTCCACTTTTGACCGAGAGTGGGAACTTACCAATGTATATGTAATAGGTAAACTGGTGGCCGTATCATGACCGAGAGTGGGACTTCGATCTGAACATGATGTGTGATGCGGACATTCGTTTTTGGCGGTGCATCGTGCCCATGATCTGTGTGTACACCGTCGAGTGGCACTTGCCACACTGCATGGCCACGCAGTTTGGGATGCATCAGCATACCCCACCGGGCCTGCCTACCGATACCGGCGGCCACACGCTCCACTTGTGAGCATGCTTGTTCTTCGTGCCCATGATTTCATTGTGTTTGACTTTATTATGATGTTCTTGTTGCTTATGCCTTGCAGGCTGAGCCGGTAGAAGAATCAGTCGATCACAGACTGGGGAGAGGAGCATAAAACTCATGTGACGGAGTGGAACCGACAGAAGTTCCGTAAAGATGGGGAGAGGAGAGTGACTGACTGGAATGCTTATGAGGGCCAACACATAAGGTGGTACGATGATGGCCATAAGCACCATCTTCGTCTCAGGCCTCGATGGATGGCGAAAGACATCACGGAGCTAGAGAGGGATGACCCCGAGGAAGAGGCCTACCAGACCGGCATCAGAGACATGCATAGTGGATTTAGGGAGTTTGCACCCCTCATCAACGGAGTGGTAAGTTTGAACCGACGATTGTATTTAAATTATTTTATTTGTCATCGTGACTAACTTATGCCTTTACATTCCGGTGAGCTGAACAGATGCATCTTTGAAGCCTCAGGTGCACTAGGTGATACCCCCAGGAGCGTACAATCTGAGAACAAATTGAGGGGGACTATGAAGGTACAATTTCAGCCTCCTCATAACAGATGCATCTTGTTCGCTTGCAATCAGAAATCTGATACTTATTATGCCCTTGTTTCATTGTGAGTGCAAAAGTTTGTGAAGCGTTGTCGCAAGCTGGTAGGCCTGCTTGGATATGTTGGAGCTGGGTCGGTTGAATTTTATCATCCTGCAGCCACACAGGGTCACATCGGCTCATTGAGCCATGTTCCCTCGTCGTCTATGTTGGTGATGACCCACAAGTATAGGGGATCTATCGTAGTCCTTTTGATAAGTAAGAGTGTCGAACCCAACGAGGAGCAGAAGGAAATGACAAGCGGTTTTCAGTAAGGTTTTCTCTGCAAGCACTGAAATTGTAGGTAACAGATAGTTTTGTGATAAGATAAATTGTAACGAGTAACAAGCAATGAAAGTAAATAAAGTGTAGCAAGGTGGCCCAATCCTTTTTGTAGCAAAGGACAAGCCTGGACAATTTCTTATAATGAGAAAAGAGCTCCCGAGGACACATGGGAATTATCGTCAAGCTAGCTTTCATCACGCTCATATGATTCATGTTCGGTACTTTGATAATTTCATATGTGGGTGGACCGGTGCTTGGGTACTGCCCTTACTTGGACAAGCATCCCACTTATGATTAACCCCTATTGCAAGCATCTGCAAGTACAAAAGAAGTATTAAGGTTAACCTAACCACAACATTAAACATATGGATCCAAATCAGCCCCTTACGAAGCAACGCATAAACTAGGGTTTAAGCTTCTATCACTCTAGCAACCCATCATCTACTTATTACTTCCCAATGCCTTCCTCTAGGCCCAAATAATGGTGAAGTGTCATGTAGTTGATGTGAAGGAAATATGCCCTAGAGGCAATAATAAAGTTATTATTTATTTCCTTATTTCATGATAAATGTTTATCATTCATGCTAGAATTGTATTAACCGGAAACATGATACATGTGTGAATGCATAGACAAACAACATGTCACTAGTATGCCTCTACTAGACTAGCTTGTTAATCAAAGATGGTTATGTTTCCTGACCATGAACAAAGAGTTGTTATTTGATTAACAAGGGCACATCATTAGTAGAATGATCTGATTGACATGACCCATTCCATTAGCTTAGCACACGATCGTTTAGTACGTTGCTACTGCTTTTATCCATGACATATACATGTTCCTATAACTATGAGATTATGCAACTCCGCCATCGGAGGAACACTTTGGTGCTACCAAACGTCACAACGTAATCGGGTGATTATGAAGGAGTACTACAGTGTCTCCAAAGGCGATGTTGGGTTGGCGATTTCGAGATTAGGTTTTGTCACTCCGATTGTCGGAGAGGTATCTCTGCCCTCTCGGTAATACACATCACTCAAGCCTTGCAAGCATTACAGCTAATGAGTTAACTGTGAGATGATGTATTACGGAACGAGTAAAGAGACTTGCCGTAACGAGATTGAACTAGGTATTGGATACCGACGATCGAATCTCGCAAGTAACATACCGATGACAAAGGGAACAACGTATGTTGTTATGCGGTCGACCGATAAAGATCTTCGAGAATATGTAGGAACCAATATGGGCATCCAGTGTCCCGCTATTGGTTATTGACCGAGACGATCTCGGTCATGTCTACATTGTTCTCGAACCGTAGGGTCCGCACGCTTAAGGTTTCGATGACGGTTATATTATGAGTTTATGTATTTTGTTGTACCGAAGAAGTTCGAGTCCCGGATGTGATCACGGACATGACGAGGAGTCTCAAATGGTCGAGACATAAAGATTGATATATTGGAAGCCTATATTTGAGTTCGGAATGGTTCCGGTGAAATCGATTTACCGAAAACCGGGGTTACCGAACCCTCCGGAGGCTATTGGGTCTTAGTGGGCCTCGAGGGAGAAGAGGAGGGCCGGCCAGGGCAGGCCGCCGCCTCCCCCTAGTCCGAATAGGACAAGGAGAGGGGGCGCCCCTTCCCTCTTCCCTCCCCCAATCCTACTCCAACTAGGAAGGGGGAGTCCTCCCCTGGGAGTAGGACTCCTCCCAGCGCCTCCTCTAGGCCGCCGCACTCCCTTGCTCCTTTATATACGGGGCAGGGGGCACCCTAGAACACACAAGTTTGATCTACGGATCGTTCCTTAGCCGTGTCGGTGCCCCTTCCACCATATTCCACCTCGGTCATATCGTCGCAAGCTTAGGCGGCTCGCGCACGATAGAACATCAAGATCGCCACCGCCGTCGTCTTCGACGGAACTCTCCTCGACACTCGGCTGGATCGGAGTTCGAGGGACGCCATCGAGCTGTACGTGTGTCAAGAACTCGGGGCGCCGAGTAACGGCGCCGGATCGGTCGGATCGCGAGGAGAACGTCGACTACTTCCTCTACGCCAGATCGCTTCCGCTTGGTCTCACGAGGGTACGTAGACAACACTCTCCCTCTCGTTGCTATACATCACCATGATCTTGCGTGTGCGTAGAATTTTTTGAAATTACTACGCTCCCCAACAAAGGGCATCCGAGCCTAGGTTTTTATGGTTTGATGTTTTGCACGAGTAGAACACAAGTGAGTTGTGGGCGATACAAGTCATACTACCTACCAGCATGTCATAGTTTGGTTCAGCGGTATTGTGAGATGAAGCGCCCGGACCGACATTACGCAGACGCTTACGCGAGACTGGTTTCACCGCCACGAGCACTCGCTGCTTAAAGGTGATTGGCGGGTGTCTGCTCTCTCACTTTAGTTGAACTGAGTGTGGCTACGCCCGTCCTTGAGAAGGTTAAACGGAGTCTATTTGACGGAGTATCGCTGTGGTTTTGATGCGAGGTGAGATTGGTTCTTGCTTAAGCCCGTAGCAGCCACGTAAAATTTGCAACAACAAAGTAGAGGACGCCTAACTTGTTTTTGCAGGGCATGTTGTGATGTGATATGGTCAAGACGTGATGCTATATTTTATTGTATGAGATGATCATGTTTTGTAACCGGTTATCGGCAATCGGCAGGAGCCATATGGTTGTCGCTTATTGTATGAAATGCAATCGCTTCGTAATGCTTTACTTTATCACTAAGCGGTAGCGATAGTCGAGAAGCATAAGTTTGGCGAGACGACAACGATGCTACGATGGAGATCAAGGTGTCGCGCCGGTGACGATGGTGATCATGGTGGTGCTGCGAGATGGAGATCATGAAGCACAAGATGATGATGACCATATCATATCACTTATATTGATTTGCATGTGATGTTTATCCTTTATGCATCTTATCTTGCTTTGATTGACGGTAGCATTATAAGATGATCTCTCACTAAATTATCAAGAAGTGTTCTCCCGAGTATGCACCGCTGCCAAAGTTCGTCGTGCCTGCACACCACGTGATGATCGGGTGTGATAAGCTCTACGTCCATCTACAACGGTGCAAGCCAGTTTTGCACACGCAGAATACTCGGGTTATACTTGACGAGCCTAGCATATGCAGATATGGCCTCGGAACACGGAGACCGAAGGTCGAGCGTGAATCATATAGTAGATATGATCAACATAAGATGTTCACCATTGAAAACTACTCCATTTCACGTGATGATCGGTTATGGTTTGGTTGATTTGGATCACGTGATCACTTAGATGACTAGAGGATGTCTGTCTAAGTGGGAGTTCTTAAGTAATATGATTAATTGAACTTAAATTTATCATGAACT
>JAHHZJ010002786.1:0-69502 GCA_021437245.1 Aegilops speltoides | reverse complement strand
ATACTTCCTTGAGCAGAGGCCCGACTTCAAATTCAGCCTTAAGGTGACTTTTTGGCCCCGAAAGTCAAAGAACATCATTCGCCGTTGTTTTCGCAAAGTTTCAACCCATTGGCACTTCCTTTTGAAGGAAATTCGAGAGATTATGTTATTATAGACATTAGTCCTCGGTAGGGACAAACGTACCTTTTCGCAGATGCTCTATGATCCGGCAATCTATTTGGTCAGAATTGAAGAAAATCCAGTGCTATATGCCTTATTCTCCTTGTTTTCGCATGGATGGCATGTCTGTAACTTCCGCGCGTGAAAGCCAAGAACAAAAGGGCATTCCTCGATCGGTCAATATATATGTGGAAACGATATCTCCTCTATAGAGGACAAGAAATTTTGGGGCAATCAGCAAAAAAGACGAGAAAATGAAGTACTTTCAAGGATGCCATAGAATGGACAGATGTTCACTAAAACGGTCATAATTTTGTCATTCGGAGTCCGTGGTTCGGACCAATAAGTACTAAACTGCCACTGCGAGCGCATCTAATCAAAAAAAATACTCCACGCTCCGCCAGAGGCCCGGAGTACCTCAAATTCAGCCTTAAGCATGACTTTTTGGCCCCGAAAGTCAAAGAACATCATTCGTCATTTTTTCTGCATAAGTTTCAACCCATTGGCACTTCCTTTGAAGGAAATTCGAGATTATTGCTTATAGACATTAGCCCACCCGTAGGGACAAACGCATCTTTCTCGCAGATGCTCTATGATCGGGCAACCTCATTTGGCCAGAATTGAAGAAAATCCAGCGGCTATATGCCTTATTCTCCTTGTTTTCACGGATGGCATGTCAGAACTCATATGCGCGGAAAGCCAAGAACAAAAGGGCATTCCTCGCATCGTCAATATATATGTGGAAACGATATCTCCTCTATAGAGGACAAGAAATTTTGGGGCACCAGCAAAAAGCGACGAGAAAATGAAGTACTTTCAAGGATTGCCATAGAAAGGACTGATGTTCACTAAAACGGTCATAATTTTGTCATTCTGAGTCCGTGGTCGGACCCATAAGTACTAAACTGCATGCAAGTAGCACGCGAATCCAAAAAATACTCCTCGCTTGAGCCAGAGGCCCGAGTACCACCATTCAGCCTTAAGCAGGACTTTTGGCCTCAAAGTCAAAGAACATCATTCGTCTTTATTTTTCGCATAAGTTTCAACCCATTGGCACTTCCTTTTGAAGGAAATTAGAGATTATGTTGCTTATAGACATTAGCCTCTCGTAGGGACAAACGCACCTTCTACAGATGCTCTATGATCCGCAATCTCATTTGGCCGAAATTGAAGAAAATCCAGCTATATGCCTTATTCTCCTTGTTTTCACGGATGGCATGTCAGAACTCATGTGCGGAAAGCCAAGAACAAAAGGGCATTCCCTGCATCGGTCAATATATATGAGGAAGCGATATATCTCTATAGAGGACAAGAAATTTTGGGGCAATCAGCAAAAAGCGCACGAGAAAATGAAGTACTTTCAAGGACCGCCATAGAATGGACAGATGTTCACTAAAACGGTCATAATTTTGTCATTCGAGTCCGTGGTTTGACCCATATAGTATTAAACTACTGCGGCGAGCGCCGCATGAATCCAAAAAATACCCACGCCCGCCAGGAGGCCTGGAGTACCTCAAAATTAGCCTTAATCGTGGCTTTAGGCCCTCGAAAGTCAAAGAACATCATGCGTCGCTGCTTTTTCGACAAGTTTCAACCCATTGGCACTTCCTTTTGAAGGAAATTGAGAGATTATGTTGCTTATAGACATTAGCCTCGGTAGGGACAAACGTATTTTCTCGCAGATGCTCTATGATCCGCAATCTCATTTGGTCAGAATTGAAGAAAATCCAGCGGCTATATGCCTTATTCTCCTTGTTTTCGCTGGATGGCATGTCAGAATCATGCGCGTGGAAAGCCAAGAACAAAAGGGCATTCCTCGCATCGGTCAATATATATGTGGAAACGATATCTCCTCAATAGAGGACAAGAAATTTTGGGGCAATCAAAAAAGCGACGAGAAAATGAAGTACTTTCAAGGATTGCCATAGAAAGGGCAGATGTTCACTAAAACGGTCATAATTTTGTCAATCGGAGTTCGTGGTTTCGACCCATAAGTACTAAACCACTACCATGAAAGCACGCCGAATCCAAAAAATACTCCCCGCTGAGCCAGAGGCCCGAGTCCCTCAAATTCAGCCTTAAGGTGACTTTTGGCCCCGAAAGTCAAAAACATCATTCGCCGTTGTTTTTCGTGAGAAGTTTCAACCCATTGGCACTTCCTTTGAAGGAAATTCGAGAGATTATGTTGCTTATAGACATTAGCCCCCCGGTAGGGACAAACGTATCTTTCTAAAGATGCTCTATGATCCGGCAATCTCATTTGGCCGAAATTGAAGAAAATCCAAGGGCTATATGCCTTATTCTCCTTGTTTTCACGGATGGCATGTTGTAACTCATGCGCGTGGAAAGCCAAGATGATAGAGGCGAGGTGTCCCATCTTCGGCTGAGATGATAACTATCGATTTGGTGGAGACGATTTGACGATCCGACTACAAACGGGCACGACAATGCTGCATCTTAGCAATCACTAAACCAACTCGAGAGGTTATTGACCACGAGTAGCACAATCAACTGACTATTCAAGGTCTATTCCTGCAAGCAATCAAGAACAAGCAAGAATATGATAAAAGCAATCTGAATATTGCTAGTATGTATGAAGTATTGATAAAGGTGGGGATCCGTGATGGTCTTGGTCCGGGTCGCTGGACACAAACGGCGCATTAACGGTTGCAATGGCTAACTTTTAACTAAACAAATCCCAAGGAAAAGCTTACTAGATGGATCTATTTATATAGGAGCAAGGTGGCGGCCAAGGAGGTGGGAGGACGTCCCAACGAGCCTAAAACTAACCCTAGGTCGCATAAGGCCAATGGGCCCAAGTGGAGGTGACGTGAATACCTTGAACTTGTAGTTTGATTCGGATTCAAAAACATTGATTGTTTTCGCTTCTATAACTCAACGCTCGGATGGATTTTAAGGTGATTCCAATTGTTCTGGAAAGAGCATGAAATCTACTTTCCAACAATAAAAGAATCACCCAATTCGAGTCTCAGATGAAAAAGTTGTTGGCGCTTTGAGTCAGGATGTCTCAGGCAGTTCGAATCTGAATCCAACGAGAGACTTGGACTCTATCTTCTTGGCCCAAAAGTGACGGAGAAGACTTGAACAGCACCTAAACTTCTCCTTTCCCTTATATTCATATGTGGATTGTTCAAATGTCCCATACACCTCAAGGCAATTAGACAAAACACAAAAGTATGTGATAGTATTTTGTTCTCGATAACATAAATATATTATTGAATAGTTTGCACTAGAAATCACCCGACAAATATGCGTATATGCAATATTTTCGCTTTATCCAAGGGTAGTCATGTCCTCATCACAAGAACAAAAGGGCATTCCCTGCATCGTCAATATATATGGGAAACGATATCTCCTCAATAGAGGACAAGAAATTTTGGGCAATCGTGCAAATAGCGACGAGAAAAAAAGTACTTTCAAGGATTGCCATAGAAAGGATGTATGTTCACTAAAACGGTCATAATTTTGTTATTCGAGTCCGTGGTCGGACCCATAAGTATTAAAACTGCTCAAGTGAGCATGCGAATGCAAAAATACTCCCGCTTGAGCCAGAGGCCCGGAGTCCCTCAAATTCAGCCTTAAGGTGACTTTTGGCCCTCAAAGTCAAAGAACATCATTCGCCGCTATTTTTCAAACAAGTTTCAACCCATTGGCACTTCCTTGAAGGAAATTGAGAGATTATGTTGCTTATAGACATTAGTCCCTCCGGTAGGGACAAACGTATTTTCGCAGATGCTCTATGATCCCGCAATCTTATTTGGCCGGAAATTGAAAAAATCCAAAGGGTATATATGCTTCTCCTCGTTTTCACCGATGGCATGCTGTAACTATATGCTGCGGAAAGCCAAGAACAAAAGGGCATTCCTGGCATCGGTCAATATATATGTGGAAACGATATCTTCTATAGAGGACAAGAAATTTTGGGGCAATCAGCAAAAGTGCACGAGAAAATGAAGTATTTTCAAGGACCCGCCATAGAATGGATGATGTTCACTAAAACGGTCATAATTTTGTCATTCTGAGTCCGTCGTCGCACCCATATGTACTCAAACTGCCGCGCGAAGAAAGCGCATGAATCCAAAAATACTCCACGCTCCGCCAGAGGCCCGGAGTACCCTCAAATTTAGCCTTAAGGTGACTTTTAGGCCCGAAAGTCAAAGAACATCATTCGTCATTTTTTTCGCATAAGTTTCAACCCATTGGCACTTCCTTTGAAGGAAATTCGAGAGATTATGTTGCTTATAGACATTAGCCCCTCGTAGGGACAAACGTACCTTTCTCAAGATGCTCTATGATCCGCAACCTCATTTGGTCAGAATTGAAGAAAATCCAAATAATTATATGCCTTATTCTCCTTGTTTTCACGGATGGCATGTCAGAACTCATGCGCGGAAAGCCAAGAACAAAAGGGCATTCCTCGTGATCGGTCAATATATATGTGGAAATGATATCTCCTTAATAGAGGACAAGAAATTTTGGGGCACCGTGCAAATAGCGACGAGAAAATGAAGTACTTTCAAGGATTGCCATAGAAAGGACAAATGTTCACTAAAACGGTCATAATTTTGTCATTCGAGTCCATGTTGGACACATATAATACACAAACCACAAGAAAGCATGCTAATCCAAATAATACTCCCCGCTTGAGCCAGAGGCCCGAGTCCCTCAAATTCAGCTTTAAGGTGACTTTTTGGCCCCGAAAGTCAAAGAACATCATTCGCCATTGCTTTTTCAAACAAGTTTCAACCCATTGGCACTTCCTTTGAAGGAAATTGAGAGATTATGTTGCTTATAGACATTAGCCTTCTCGGTAGGGACAAACGCATTTTTTGCAGATGCTCTATGATCCGGCAATCTCATTTGGCCGGAAATTGAAGAAAATCCAGCTGCTATATGCCTTATTCTCCTTGTTTTGGCCGGGATGGCATGTCAGAACTCATAAGTGCAGGAAAGCCAAGAACAAAAGGGCATTCCCCGCATATATGTGGAAGTGATATTCCTCTATAGAGGACAAGAAATTTTGGGCAATCAGCAAAAGCACGAGAAAATGAAGTACTTTCAAGGACCGCCATAGAATGGACAAATGTTCACTAAAACGGTCATAATTTTGTCATTCGAGTCCGTGGTCGCACCCATAAGTACTCAAACTGCTCGCAGAATGAGCACGCAATCCAAAAAATACTCCACGCCCCGCCAGAGGCCCGAGTAACGCCAAATTCAGCCTTAGCAGAATTTTTGGCCCCGAAAGTCAAAGAACATCATTCGCCGCTATTTTTCGCATAAGTTTCAACCTATTGGCACTTCCTTTGAAGGAAATTCGAGATTATGTTGCTTATAGACATTAGTCCTCTCGGTAGGGACAAACATACCTTTCAGAGATGTTTCTATGATCCGCAATCTCATTTGGTCAGTAAATTGAAGAAAATCCAAATGGCTATATGCCTTATTCTCCTTGCTTTCACGGATGGCATGTCAGAACTCATACGCTGAAAGCCAAGAACAAAAGGGCATTCCTCGCATCGGTCAATATATGTGGAAACGATATCTCCTATAGAGGACAAGAAATTTTGGGGCAATCGTGCAAAAAGCGCGACGAAAATGAAGTACTTTCAAGGATTGCCATAGAAAGGATGATGTTCACTAAAACGGTCATAATTTTGTTCTTCTGAGTCCGTGGTTTTGACCCATATGTACTAAACCGCTCAAGCGGCTGAACGCTTAATCGTAAAAAATACTCCACCGCTTCCGCCAGAAGCCCGAGTACCTCAATTCAGCCTTAAGGTGACTTTTGGCCCCGAAAAGTCAAAGAACATCATTCGTCATTGCTTCGACAAGTTTCAACCCATTGACACTTCCTTTGAAGGGAATTCAGAGATTATGTTGCTTATAGACATTAGCCCTCCGGTAGGGACAAACGCATTCTTTTTCGCAGATGCTCTATGATCGGGCAACCTCATTTGGCCATAAATTGAAGAAAATCCAGCTGCTATATGCCTTATTCTCCTTGTTTTCGCCGGATGGCATGCAGAACTAATGCGCCGTGGAAAGCCAAGAACAAAAGGGCATTCCTGCATCGTCAATATATATGTTGAAACGATATCTCCTCAATAGAGGACAAGAAATTTTGGGGCACCGTGCAAAAAGCACACGAGAAAATGAAGTACTTTCAAGGATTGCCATAGAATGGAGATGTTCACTAAAACGGTCATAATTTTGTCATTCGGATTCCGTGGTTTGACCCATAAGTACTAAAACTGCCATGAGCATGCGAATCCAAAAATACTCCCCATTTGAGCCAGAGGCTTGAGTACCTCAAATTCAGCCTTAAGGTGACTTTTGCCCCTCAAAAGTCAAAGAACATCATGCGTCATTGCTGTTTTTCGACATAAGTTTCAACCCATTGGCACTTTTGAAGGAATTCAGAGATTATGTTGCTTATAGACATTAGCCTCTGGTAGGGACAAAGGTACCTTTCAAGATGCTCTATGATCCTCGCAATCTCATTTGGCCAGAATTGAAGAAAATCCAATTACTATATGCCTTATTCTCCTTGTTTTCACGGATGGCATGTCAGAATCATGCGCGTGAAAGATAAGAACAAAAGGGCATTCCTCGATCGGTCAATATATATGTGGAAATGATATTCTCCTCAATAGAGGACAAGAAATTTTGGGGCAATCAGCAAAAAGCGACGAGAAAATGAAGTACTTTCAAGGATTGCCATAGAAAGGACAAATGTTCACTAAAACGGTCATAATTTGTCATTCTGAGTCCATGTTGGACACATAAGTACACAAACCGCCACATGCGAGCATGCTAATCCAAAAAATACTCCCGCTTGAGCCAGAGGCCCGAGTCCTCAAATTCAGCTTTTAAGGTGACTTTTGGCCTCGAAAGTCAAAGAACATCATTCATCGCTGTTTTTCGCACAAGTTTCAACCCATTGGCACTTTTTTAAGGAAATTCGAGATTATGTTGCTTATAGACATTAGCCCCCGGTAGGGACAAACGTATTTTTGCAGATGCTCTATGATCCGGCAATCTTATTTGGCCGAAATTGAAGAAAATCCAAATGCTATATGCCTTATTCTCCTTGTTTTTGCCGGATGGCATGTCAGAATTCATGCATGGAAAGCCAAGAACAAAAGGGCATTCCCCGCATATATGTGGAAGTGATATCTCCTCTATAGAGGACAAGAAATTTTGGGCAATCAGCAAAAGCGCACGAAAAAATGAAGTATTTTCAAGGATCGCCATAGAATGGACAGATGTTCACTAAAACGGTCATAATTTTGTCATTCGAGTCCGTGGTCGTAACCCATAAGTACTCAAATCGCTCGCAAGATAGCACGCAATCCAAAAATACTCCACGCCCCGCCAGAGGTCCGAGTAACGCCAAATTCAGCCTAAGCAGACTTTTTGGCCCGAAAGTCAAAGAACATCATTCGTCGCTATTTTCGCATAAGTTTCAACCCATTGGCACTTCTTTGAAGGAAATTCGAGATTATGTTGCTTATAGACATTAGTCCCCGTAGGGACAAACATACCTTTCAGAGATGCTCTATGATCCGGCAATCTCATTTGGCAGTAAATTGAAGAAAATCTAGTGGCTATATGCCTTATTCTCTTTTGCCACGGATGGCATGTCAGAACTCATATGCGCTGAAAGCCAAGAACAAAAGGGCATTCCTCGTGATCGGTCAATATATATGTGGAAACGACATCTCCTCTATAGAGGACAAGAAATTTTGGGGCAATCAGCAAAAGCGACGAGAAAATGAAGTACTTTCAAGGATTGCCATAGAAAGGACAGATGTTCACTAAAACGGTCATAATTTTGTTCTTCGAGTCCGTGGTTTGACCCATATGTACTCAAACTGCTCATGGGCAAGCGCTGCCATCAAAAAATACTCCACGCCCGCCAGAAGCCCGAGTACCCTCAATTCAGCCTTAAGCAGGACTTTTTGGCCTCGAAAGTCAAAGAACATCATTCGTCATTGCTGTTTTTCTCGACAAGTTTCAACCCATTGACACTTCCTTTCAAAGGAATTCGAGAGATTATGTTGCTTATAGACATTAGCCCCCGGTAGGGACAAACGTATCTTTCCGCAGATGCTCTATGATCGGGCAACCTCATTTGGCCATAAATTGAAGAAAATCCAGCGGGCTATATGCCTTATTCTCCTTGTTTTCGCCGGATGGCATGTCTGTAACTCATGCGCATGAAAGCCAAGAACAAAACGCATTCCTAGCATCGGTCAATATATATGTGAAACGATATCTCCTCAATAGAGGACAAGAAATTTTGGGGCAATCAAAAAAGCACACGAGAAAATGAAGTACTTTCAAGGATTGCCATCGAAAGGACAGATGTTCACTAAAACGGTCATAATTTTGTCATTCGAGTCCGTGGTCGACCCATAAGTATTTAAAACTGCTCAAGTAGCATGCTAATCCAAAAATACTCCCCATTTGAGCTGGGAGGCCCGAGTACCTCAAATTCAGCCTTAAGCTGGACTTTTGCAACCGAAAGTCAAAGAACATCATTCGTCATTGCTTTTTGCACAAGTTTCAACCCATTGGCACTTCCTTTTGAAGGAAATTGAGAGATTATGTTGCTTATAGACATTAGTCCTCGGTAGGGACAAACATACCTTTCGCAGATGCTCTATGATCCGGCAATCTCTATTTGGTCAGAATTGAAGAAAATCCAGCGGTTATATGCCTTATTCTCTTTGTTTTCGCCGGATGGCATGTCAGAACTCATGCTGGAAAGCCAAGAACAAAAGGGCATTCCTCGTGACGGTCAATATATATGTGGAAACGATATCTCCTCTATAGAGGACAAGAAATTTTGGGGCAATCAGCAAAAAGCGCACGAGAAAATGAAGTACTTTCAAGGATTGCCATAGAATGGACAAGATGTTCACTAAAACGGTCATAATTTTGTCTTCGAGTCCGTGTCGGACCCATATGTACTAAACCGCCATCGCTTAACGCTGAATCCAAAAAAATACTCCACGCTTTCGCCAGAGGCCCGGAGTACCCTCAAATTCAGCCTTAAGCAGGACTTTTGGCCCTCGAAAGTCAAAGAACATCATTCACGCCATTTTTTTTCGTAGACAAGTTTCAACCCATTGGCACTTCCTTTTGAAGGGAATTCGAGAGATTATGTTGCTTATAGACATTAGCCTCTCGTAGGGACAAACGTATCTTCTGAATAAGATGCTCTATGATTGGGGCAACCTCATTTGGCCGTGAATTGAAGAAAATCCAACATGGGCTATATGCCTTATTCTCTTGAGCTCGCCAGATGGCATGTCAGAACCGCGCGCGCGTGAAAGCTGGCTAGAACAAAAGGGCACTCCCGGCATCGGTCAATATATATGGAAGTTATATCTTGTCAGACCCCCGACTCAATGTCACATCGATCTAGCCAGTAATAATTCCCCATATCACTTTGGCGCCTCACGACGGTATTCCCACGCAGTCGCCACTTTACCTTGCCCGGACCGCTTTGGCGCCTTTTTAAGCACACGATATGATAGTGTCGCTAGTATCCATATGATAAGGAGCCCGGGCTGATGGCTAGTCGTGAAACCCAAAGTGGCATTGTATTTCACAAGGACAGTGCATCCATGACCCAAAAAGATTTAACGTGTTTGGCTATCGCCGAAAGTGAGTTCCGGTTGTAGCACCAGGTTAGGTAGACTCCCAGAAACCGGCCGTAGCGGCTAATGGTGACTCCTGCAAGACTCAACGCTGCGGACATTTCCGGCGGGTCAGCATACAGAACGGAAGAAGGACACAATAGAGGCGAAGGTGTCCCGCCTTTCGATGAGATGGTGGATTTCGCTTTGGATGGAAGTCGACTTTGACGATCCGACTACGAACGCAGCGAGGACGCCGCGCTTAGCAATCGCTAAACCAACTCCGAGAGGTTATTGACCACGCCGAGCACGATCAACCCGACCACGAGGGTCTATTTCCAAAGAGCAAACGAAGAACAAGCAAGAAACTAAGATTGCAACTGATATTGCGAATATAAGATGAAAGCTTTATTGATCAAGGTGGGGTTCTGTGACGCTTTGTCCGGTCGTGGAACACAAACGGCACGCCAAGTTGCAGCTATGGCTAACTTTTGATCTAAACAAAACCCAAAGTCTAAACGGTGCCCTAAGGGCTGTATATATGGAGGAAGAGGGGAAATTTCGTGGCCCTTGGTGGAGGGGTCCAAACTAACCCTATCTCTTGTTTCCCCACACATACGGACTCTAAAAATAGCCTATACTAATGTATTTCGAAATTACATGGGCCTGGCCCAATAATAAGGTGACGAAGACCTAGAATAGCCTCTGGACGAAATTTATGAAGTGGCATCTTGTATATTTCGTCCAAGGCTTCATGCACTCATTATGGTGGCTTCAAAGTCCCGAAATCATCACTTGTAACTCCATTCTGTCCTCTTGCGCATGCCATCATCTCCATGCTTGTTCTTGCTCCAATGTTCATCCTTCTCCAAGCTAGGCCCTTCATTTGTAAGCAAAACAAATGTATCCAATTTAGGCAGATCATATTCTCATGAACATTAGAATCATTACCAAGAAACGAAAGTACCGGTAATTTAGTTGGCGCATGCGCGAGCTCTAGTAATTGGTCCAAGATGTATAGCAGCAGGGCTGTGGGTGTAACAATGGTATTGATGTCCTCATCATCCTCCCTTCTTGAAATGAAGTCGCCCTCGACGGAAGTTCATCTTCCTCACCCAAATATGGCTTCAAATCTGCAATGTTAAAAGTGGACTAACCCCAAAATCTGCAGCAGCTCAAGTTTATATGCATTATCATTTACTTTCTCCAACACCTTAAAGGGACCAGCAAGACGTGGCATTAGCTTTGATTTATGCAAATCAGAAATCTATCCTCACGCAAATGTAACCAAACAAGATCTCCAGTGCAAACACAACATGTTTTCTACCCTTATCTCCAGAAGTTTATATTTAGCATTCATACGCCAATGTTTTCCTTAGTTAACTCATGCATTTTTAAAATCAATTCAGCACGCTCTTTAGCATCAAAATTAACCTTCTCCAAGATGGAAGAGGCAACAAATCAATAGGTGCACGAGGTAGGAAACCATACACAACTTCAAAAGGGCACATCTTAGTAGTAGAATGCAATGAACGATTATAAGCAAATTCAATATGAGGCAAGCATTCCTCCCACATTTTCTTATTTTTCTTTAGAACAGCCCTAAGCATAGTAGACAATGTTCTATTGACTACTTCAGTTTGTCCATCGCTTGGGGTGACAAGTAGTACTAAAAAGCAGTTTAGTCCCCAACTTAGCCCATAAACATCTCCAAAAGTGGCTAAGAAATTTAGTATCACGATCTGAAACAATAGTATTTGGCACACCATGCAAGCTTAATAATTTCATGAAAGAACAAATCAGCAACATTGACAAGATCATCGCTTTTATGACATGGTATAAAGTGTGCCATTTTCGAGAATCTATCCACGACAACAAATATGCTATCCTCCCTTCTTTGTTCTAGGTAAACCTAAAACAAAGTCCATAGATATATCCTCCCAAGGAACACTAGGTACAGTGCAAAGGCATATATAAACCATGAGGATTGAGTCGTGACTTAGCTTTTTGACATGTAGTGCAATGAGCAATAAAACGCCAACATCCCGCCTCATCTTTGGCCAAAAGAAATGTGTAGCAAGTACGCCCTCCGCCTTCTTCACGCCAAAGTGTCCCATTAGTCCTCCTCCATGCGCCTCCCCGCAACAACAAAAGACGAACGGAGCTAGCTGGAATGCATAGCTTGTTAGCACGAACACAAATCCATCATTAACGACAAACTTGTTCCATGTTCTTCCTTCTTACAATTCTGCAATACATCTTTAAAATCAGCATCATGCACATATTGATCTTTGATGGTCTCCAAACCAAATATTTTGAAGTCAAGTTGTGAAAGCATAGTATAGCGATTTAGACAATGCATCAAGAATAACATTTTCTTTACCCTTCTTGTGTTTAATGACATAAGGGAAAGTCTCAATGAATTCAACCCATTTAGCATGTCTACAATTCAGTTTAGCTTGACTTTTAATATGTTTCAAAGATTCATGATCGTAATGTATAACAAATTCTTTGGGCCATAAATAATGTTGCCATGTTTCTAAAGTCCTAACAAGAGCATATAATTCTTTATCATAAGTAGAGTAATTCAGACTAGGCCCACTCAATTTTTCGTAAAAGTATGCAACATGTTTGCCATCTTGTAATAACACACCTCCTAATCCAATTCCACTAGCATCACATTCAAGCTCAAAAGTCTTATTAAAATCGTGAAGTTGGAGTAAAGGAGCATGTGTCAACTTAGCTTTCAATACCGTGAAGGCTTCTTCCCGTATGGGTACCCCAAACAAAAGGCACATCCTTCTTTGTAAGCTCGTTGAGAGGTGCAGCAATGGTGCTGAAATCTCTCACAAAACGCCTATAGAAACCAGCGAGGCCAAGGAAACTCCTCACTTGTGTGACCGCTTTGGGCTGCGCCAACTCTCAATAGCTTCAATCTTGGCTTTATCAACTTCAATTCCCCGTGGAGTAACAACATAGCCAAGAAAAGATACTCGGTCGGTGCAAAAGGTGCACTTCCCAAGGTTACCAAACAAACGCATCACGAGAGCATTAAAAACAGCACGAATGTTCCAAATGTTCTTCCAAAGATTTGCTATAAATCAGTATATCATCAAAATAGACTACCACAAATCGTCCAATGAAAGCACGAAACTTCGCTCATTAATCTCATGAAAGTACTAGGTGCATTAGTTAACCCAAAAGGCATGACTAACCACTCATATAATCCAAACTTAGTTTTAAATGCTGTTTTCCATTCATCTCCCAATTTCATACGAATTTGATGGTATCCACTACGCAAATCAACTTTGGAGAATATTGTAGAGCCACTCAATTCATCAAGCATATCATCTAGCCTAGGAATAGGGTGACGATAACGAATAGTAATATTATTAATGCCTCTACAATCAACACACATACGTGACGTACCATCCTTTTTCGCACTAGAATAATAGGAACAAACAAGGACTAAGGGATTCACAGATATAACCTTTGTCGAGCAGCTCCTCAGATTTGACGATAATCTCCTTCGCCTCCTCCGGATTGGTACGGTATGGTGCACGGTTGGTAATGATGCACCGAATTAAGTCAATTTGATGCTCAATCCTCGAATAGGTGGTAATCCCGTGGCACGCCTTGTGGAAAGACGCCGCCAACTCCCCGCAAAATGTTAGTGACAGCAGGGGCAAAGAGGAAGGCACGCCTCTAATGAAAATAATGCCTCTTTGCACACAAAAGCATAGCAAATAGATTTGCTAAAATCTAGCTCATCAATATCAGATTTGGTGGCAAGTAAACATGCACTTTTCAATTTAATTTCGTAAAAAAGAGATGGTTTATTATTAGGCTTCATGTGTTGCTCAAATTCTTTTGCCACAATCTGATTTTCACTCTTATTTTTCTCCTGTTTTGCTTTATTAGCTCTATTAATATCATCTTTCAAAATGGACTCAGAGTCATAGGAAGCAAAGTAATATTTTTATCCTTATGAACAAGAGTATACTCGATTGTTTCTACCATGGTGTACAGAATTTTTATCAAATTGCCATGGTCTACCAAGTAACAAGGAACATGCTTGCATAGGTACCACATCACAATCAACATAATCAGATATGTAGAGATACTAAAATGCACACGTAACAAGACGTGTTACCTTAACCTTGCCGCTGTTGTTGAACCATTGGATGTAGTAAGGATGTGGATGTGGTCTTGTGGTGAGAGATAGCTTCCACCATCTCCATGCTAGCCAAGTTGTTGCAGCTCCTCCATCTATGATGACGCTAATAGAACGCCCTTCACAACTCCCTTTGTATGGAACAAATTATGCCTCCGATTTTGCTCACCTTGTAACTCGCACACTCAAAACACGCTGAGCAACTAAACATTCATACCACAAGATCTTCAAAGAGCCATGTATTGTGTCTCATGATCGTAATCATCTCCACCGTGTTCCTCATGTGTAATAAGAGCCAAAGTCTCCTCATCATAGTCACTAGCGGACTCATACCCACCATCCTCAAGAGCAATCATCACACGCTGAGATTTGCATTCTTCACAAAATGTCCTCTTCCCTTACAACGACGACAAATAATATCACTTGTGTGCCCTGCTGACGCCATGGAAGAAGAAGAGCTCAGCAGGCCCGGCAGTGTGCTCTTGGCGATAGTGGTGGTTGTGCCTCGCTTTCTTGTATCACGGTTGAGGTGGCACCAAGGAGGTGATGGTGCAAAGGAAGTAGATGATGCACGTGGTGTCCATGATGAAGGTCGACCAGAAAAGTTAGTGCGCCGCCAATGCCTCGCCGATCCTCAAGACTTCACGCTCAGCTTTACAAGCAAGATGGAATAAACGAGTGATATTATTATAATCCTTATAGTCTAGAATGGTCTGAATATCTCTATTTAATCCACCCGTAAAACGCAAGCATAGCTTCATTCTCCTCAACAATACCACATCTAATCAAGCCAGCTTTGTAATTCCCGATAATATTCTTCTACAGAATTTTTTCCTTGTCTTAAACGCTGCAATTTTTGAAGTAATTCACGTTGATAATATGGTGGAACCCAACGAGTACGCATAGCAGTTTTCAAAGCAGCCCAAGTAGTGGAACAGGATATAATCTACAATGTTCGCACCACCAAACACATGCAAAGCTAGTGAAAGCACAAACAAAGAGCAGAACACGCCTCTCCTCGTGATATTGTAAACATGTAAATCGTTGTTCAGCTTTCTAACTCCCAAGTAAGATATATATCGTGAACATATCTACCCTCAAATGGTGGAATATTCAATTTCAGTTTAGGGAGATGGTCATGATCTCGTACCTGAGGGGGAGCCCTAACATTGCCATTATTTGCATGTGGACGACCCGGTGGTTGTGGTGCTGGTGGTTGCACGTAGTTCTGATGTTGATCAACCTCATCCTCGTAATCTCCCACATAATCATCCTCCTCGGTACCAAAGCAGCAGCAGTAGCAGGAGCCAAAGAAGCACCAACAGCAGAGAGCGCCGCACCAGAATTTTGTCCTCGCTCAATAGGAACACGCCGAGCTCGGCCCATACCGATTCGAAGGGGCGAGTTGTTGTCGCTGCAGAGGTGCGATAGGTGCAGCCGGGTGGTTGTGGAAAACGCTGAGCAATTCATCAAACTTGCTATCAAGCTTTGTTTCAAACTTCTTCTCAATGCCATCTATCTTCTCCATGGCCTCACAAATCTGTTTACCACATCTTGCACCTGTCCAATCATCATTTGCTGAAACTTATCATGTAGCTGTTTGTTTGTCGTGTTCTCCCAATCAGCCTCATCGGCTTGTGATCCTACCATGGTTAGCAGCAAATAGAAACACACAAGAATATGATCCTACAGACTACTAAGAAGTGGTGGTGGTGTATCACAAACCCGCAAGCAAATCTCAAATTCTTACCAGCCTACCCAAGAGCAGGTGGTGATCGCAACCGCTAGTAGTCAAAACTCTCAAAGCTTGGATATAGCGACACTGTGGAGAATCAAACGATGACGAGATGTATGTGGAGCTGAAGGCTTATAATATGGTAGCAAAAGGGTCAAATAATCAATTCGAGATGCAAAGTTGAATAAACGCTCAACGACGAGATCAGGTTGGTCCTAGGCTAGACCGTGCTAGAGACGCGAGCCTAGAACACTAACAAAATCACGGCGCTGCACGTAAACAAGGGAGGAGCACACTCAATTTTTTTTTTTTTTTCCTTTTTTGCACTTTTTTTCCTTTTTTTTTTGAAAAATCACTATAACTATTTTTCTTCCTGTGTCAAATCGGATGGCTTGAAGTTGTGGAGTCCTCTTTTTTTTTTTCTGTCACGACTCGGAGTATCGCGTGATCTTTCGAAATCGAGAACAATGCAACACCATCGGACTCGACTAGGACTGGTGGCGGAGATGAACTGTGGAACCAACCTCTTCTACGGTGGCGGAGATGAATCTGTGGAACACTGATCGGAAATTAGATGGATCGGAAATAAATCTGTGGAACTCGGACCGGTGGCGGATATATGTTGTGTGGACTATGGGCGGATGGCGGCGGATATGTGGTGGTGTATATGGATTCGGATTAGCGTGAATATGTGGTGGTGGTATATGGCAGCGGCGACGGACAACTTATGAATGTAACTTGAAACTCTAAAAGACTAGACGCTAAGACCAGAACTTGACACGACGATGCAACCGCAAATTCAACAAAGCAAATACGTAAAAGATTATGCAAAGGCTCGATTGGTTCGGATGGGATGAACTAACCCTAATTTTTTTTGGCTTTTTCGTGGACTATAGGTATGAAGAATGACTCGATCTAAACTACAAAAACTGTAAAATCTCACCCAAAGAACCCGAAAACCGATACCACTTGATAGAGGCGAGGTGTCCTGCCTTCGATGAGATGGTGGCTATCGCTTTGGATGAAGTCGACTTTGACGATCCGACTACGAACGTGCGAGGACGCCGCGCTTTAGCAATCGCTAAACCAACTCCGAGAGGTTATTGACCACGCCGAGCACGATCAACTCGACCACGAAGGTCTGCTTCCGCAGCAAACCAAGAACAAGCAAGAACCTAAGATTGCAACTGGATATTGCGAATATAAGAGGAAAGCTTTATTGATCAAGGTGGGGTTCTGTGGACGCTTTGTCCGGTCGTGGAACACAAACGGCACGCCAAGTTGCAGCTATGGCGAACTTTTAATCTAAACAAAACCCAAAGTCTAAACGGTGCCCTAAGGGCTGTATATATGGAGGAAGAGGGGTGAATTTCGTGGCCCTTGGTGGAGGGGTCCAAACTAACCCTATCTCTTGTTTCCCACACATACGACTCTAAAAATAGCCTATACTAATGTATTTCGAAATTACATGGGTCTGGCCTCAATAATAAGGTGACGAAAGACCTAGAATAGCCTCCGGACGAAACTTATGAAGTGGCATCTTGTATATTTCGTCCAAGGCTTCATGCACTCATTATGGTGGCTTCAAAGTCCCAAATCATCACTTGTAACTCCATTCTTGTCCCCTTGCATGCCATCATCTCCATGCTTGTTCTTGCTCCAATGTTCATCCTTCTCCAAGCTAGGCCCTTCATTTGTAAGCAAAACAAATGTATCCAATTTAGGTAGCATCATATTCTCATGAACATTAGAATCATTACCAAGAAACGAAAGTACCGGTAATTTAGTTGGCGCATGAGCTCTAGTAATTGGTCCAAGATGTATAGCAGCAGGGTGGGTGTAACAATGGTATTGATGTCGCATTAATAATAGTAACAAAGACAAGGACTATGGGATTCGCGATATAACCTTTGTCGAGAAGCTCCGACTTGATGCATAATCTCCTTCGCTCCTCCGGATTGGTACGATATGGCGATGGTTTGGCAAAGGAAGCACCGGAATTAAGTCAACTGATGCTCAATCCCTTGAATAGGCGGTATCCCGTGGCACGCCTTGTGGAAAGACGCCAGCGAACTCCCGCAAAATGTTAATGACAGCAGGAGGCAAAGAGGAAGGCACGTCCTCGAATGAAAATAATGCCTCTTTGCACACGAAAGCATAGCAAACAGATTTGCTGAAATCTAGCTCATCAATATCAGATTTGGTGGCAAGTAAACATGCACTTTTGAATTTAATTTCAGAAGCAACACTAGATGGTTTATTATTAGGCTTCATTTGTTGCTCAAATTCTTTTGCCACAATCTGATTTTCACTCTTATTTTTCTCCTGTTTTGCTTTATTAGCTCTATTAATATCATCTTTCAAAATGGAATCAGGAGTCATAGGAACCAAATATTTTTATCCTTATGAACAAGAGTATATTGATTGTTTCTACCGTGGTGTACAGAATTTTTATCAAACTGCCATGGTCGACCAAGTAATAAGGAACACACTTGCATAGGTACCACATCACAATCAACATAATCAGCATATGTAGAGATACTAAAATGCACACAAACAGTACGTGTTACCTTAACCTTGCCGCTGTTGTTGAACCATTGGATGTAGTAAGGATGTGGATGTGGTCTTGTGGTGAGAGATAGCTTCTCCACCATCTCCATGCTAGCCAAGTTGTTGCAGCTCCCACCATCTATGATGATGCACACAGAACATTCCTTCACAACTCCCTTTGTATGGAACAAATTACGCCTCTGATTTTGCTCAGCTTGTGTGACCTGCACACTCAAAAGACGTTGAGAAACTAAAAATTCATACCGCCATTTTCAGAGCTATGTATTGCGCCTCATGATCGTAATCATCTCACCATGTTGTTCACGTAATAAGAGCCAAAGTCTCCTCATCATAGTCACTAGCGGACTCATACCCACCATCCTCGTGAGCAATCATCACACGCTGAGATTTGCATTCTCAAGATCATGACCTCTTCCTTACAACGACGACAAATAATATCACTTGTGTGCCCTGTTGATGCCATGGAAGAAGAAGAACTTTGTGTAGGCCCTGCAGCGCTTGGCGATAATGGTGGTTGTGCTCGCTTTCTTGTATCACGGCCGGAGGTGGCACTTGATGGAGGTGTTGGTGCAATGGAAGTAGAAGATGCATGCGTGTCCATGATGAAGGTCGACCTCAGTAAAAGTTAGCTCGCGCCAATGCTTGTCGATCCTGACTTCACATTCAGCTTTACAAGCAAGATGGAATAAACGAGTGATATTAGTGTACTCTTATACTCTAGAATGGTCTGAATCTCTATTTAATCCACCCATAAACGTGTAAGCACAGCTTCATTCTCATCAACAATACCACATCTAATCATGCCAGCTTGTAATTCCCGATAATATTCTTCTACAAAAATTTTTCCGCCTTAAACGCTGCAATTTTTGAAGCAATTCACGTTGATAATATGGTGGAACCCAATGAGTACGCATAGCAGTTTTCAAAGCAGCCCAAGTAGCTGAATAGGATATAATCTACAATGTTCGCACCACCATACACATGCAAAACTAGTGAAAGCACAAACAAAGAAGAAGAATCTGCCTCTCCTGGATATTGTAAACATGTAAAACGTTGTTCAGTTTCTAACTCCCAAGTAAGATATATATTAGGAACATATCTACCCTCAAATGGTGGAATATTCAATTTCAGTTTAGGAACATGGTCATGATCTCGTATCTGCAGTGGTGGTGCAGGCCTACCATTGCAATTATATAACTGAGGTCGACCTGCTGGTGGTGTTGCTGGTGGCTGCTTGTAGTTCTGATTTTGATCAACCTCGTCCTCGTAATCGCCCGCATACTCATCATCCTCCTGGGTACCAGCAGCAGCAGTAGCAGGAGACAAAGAAGCATCAACAACAGGTACATCAGCACCAGAAGTTTGGCCTGGCTCAATAGGAAGACGCCTGTCGCCCCTATCGTATCGACGCGCGAGTCAGACGCGCCGCGTAGAACTGGTTGTGGAAGACGTGTGAGTAATTCATCGAACTTGGCGTCCAACTTGGTGTCAATTGTATTCTCAATGTCATCTATCCTCTCCAATGCCTTTCCAAAGCTGGCCATCACGTCTTCCACCTGTTGACCCAACATTTGATGAAACTTATCACGAAGCTCCTTGTTCGTGATGTTCTCCTAGTCAACCGTGTCGTCTTGTGATCCTGTGATGGTTAGTAGCAATAGAAACACAAAAGAATATGATCCTACAGACTACTAGGAAGTGGTGGTAATGGTGGTGTGTCAAAAATCCTTCTGCTTAATCTCAAATTCTTACCAGCTTACCCAAGAAGCAGTGGTGATCGGCAACCGCTAGTAGTCAAAACTCTCAAAGCTTGATAGAGCGATTACTGTGGAAAGTCAAACGCACGACGAGATGTATGTGAAGTTGGAAGGCTTATAATATGGTAGCAAAAGGGTCAACAATAATCAATTCAGAGATGCAAAGTTGAATAAACGCCAACGACGCAGTGCATCGGTGCTGGTCCTAGGCTAGACCGTGCTAGAGACGCGAGCAAAAACACTAACAAATTCACGGCGCTGCATGTAAACAAAGGAGGAGCACAGTCTGATTTGTTTTCTCTCTTTTTTCACTTTTTTTCCTCTTTTTTGCTAACCTACTCGACAAGGAAACACGAATTGAAACTAGATGATCCCAAACAAACCTAATATGCAAGGAACCTTGATCGGTGGTGGATATATGGTGGTAGGATATGGCAATGGTGGTATATGATACGGGTGGTATATGGATACGATTCTGCTGTATGGATAAGCGGTGGTAGATGCAGGTGGGCGATGTTGATGCAGCGGCGGCGCGTGACAACTTATGAATGTAACTCAAACTCTAAAAGACTAGACGCTAAGACCAGAATTTGACATGACGATGCAAACCGCAAATTCAACAAAGCAAATAATAAAGGATTATGCAAAGGCTCATTGGTTCAATGGGATGAACTAACCCTAATTTTTTTGGCTTTTTCGTGACTATAGGTATGATGAATGACTCGATCTAAAGTACTAAAACCGAAAAT
The DNA here is from genome assembly GCA_021437245.1 of Aegilops speltoides. Taxonomy (NCBI): domain Eukaryota; kingdom Viridiplantae; phylum Streptophyta; class Magnoliopsida; order Poales; family Poaceae; genus Aegilops; species Aegilops speltoides. The sequence goes on along the minus strand of JAHHZJ010002786.1, from coordinate 48,686 downwards.
CACCGAGCAACCCGGAACTGATACCACTTGATAGAGGCAAAGGTGTCCTTCGATGAGATGGTGGATTTCGCTTGGTGGAAGTCGATTTGACGATCCAACTACGAAGGCAGCAGGACGCCGCTACTTAGCAATCGCTAAACCAACTCCAGAGGTTATTGACCACCGAGCACGATCAACCCGACCATTTAGGTCTGCTTCTCGTGAGCAAACGAAGAACAAGCAAGAAACCGAGATTACAATCTAGATATTGCTAATATAAGATGAAAGCTTTATTGATCAAGAAGGGTTCGCGGACGCTTTGTCCGGTCGCTGAACACAAACGGCACGTGGAAGTTGCAGCTATGGCTAACTTTTTAATCTAAACAAAACCTAAAGTCTAAACGGTGCCTCTAAGGGCTGTATATGGAGGAAGAGGTGAATTTCAGGCCCTTGGTGAGGGTCCCAAACTAACCTATCTCTTGTTTCCCCACACATACGGACTCTAAAATAGCCTATACTTATGTATTTCGAAATTACATGGCCTGGCTCAATAATAAGGTGATTTACACCTAGAATAGCTCCGACGAACTTTATGAAGTGGCATCTTGTATATTTCTGTCCAAGGCTTCATGCACTCATTATGGTGGCTTCAAAGTCCAAATCATCACTTGTAACTCCGTTTGTCCTCTCATGATGCCATCATCTCCATGCTTGTTCTTGCTCCAATGTTCATCCTTCTCAAGCTAGGCCCTTCATTTATAAGCAAAACAAATGTATCCAATTTAGGCATCATCATATTCTCATGAACATTAGAATCATTACCAAGAAACGAAAGTACCGGTAATTTAGTTACGTAAAGTAGCTCTAGTAATTGGTCCTCAGATGTATAGCAATAGGGCTGTGGGTGTAACAATGGTATTGATGTCTCATCACATTGGCACTTCCTTTTGAAGGGAATTGAGATATTATGTTGCTTATAGACATTAGCCCTCGGTAGGGACAAACGACTTTTCTCGCAGATGCTCTATGATCGGGCAACCTCATTTGGCCATAAATTGAAGAAAATCCAGCTGCTATATGCCTTATTCTCCTTGTTTTCACGGATGGCATGCTATAACTAATGCTGTGAAAGCCAAGAACAAAAGGGCATCTCCGCATCGTCAATATATATGTGGAAACGATATTCCTCAATAGAGGACAAGAAATTTGGGGCACCAGCAAATAGCGACAGAAAACGAAGTACTTTCAAGGATTGCCATAGAAAGGATGATGTTCACTAAACGTCATAATTTTGTCATTCTGAGTCCGTGTCGACCCATAAGTACTCAAACCGCCATGTGAGCACGTGAATCCAAAAATACCCCGCTTGAGCCGGAGGCCTGAGTCCCTCAAATTCAGCCTCAAGCAGGACTTTGGCCCCGAAGTCATAGAACATCATTCGTCGCTTTTTCGCAAGTTTCAACCCATTGGCACTTCCTTTGAAGGAAATTCGAGATTTTGTTGCTTATAGACATTAGCCCTCCAGCGCACAAACGCATTTTCTACAGATGCCTATGATCGGCAATCGATTTGGCCGAAATTGAAGAAAATCCAATGCTATATGCCTTATTCTCCTTGTTTTCGCTGGATGGCATGATGTAACTTACATGCTGCGGAAAGCCAAGAACAAAAGGGCATTCTGCATCGGTCAATATATATGTGGAAACGATATCTCCTCTATAGAGGACAAGAAATTTTGGGGCAATCAGCAAAAAGCGCACGAGAAAATGAAGTATTTCAAGAACCTGCCATAGAATGGATGATGTTCATAAAACGGTCATAATTTTGTCATTCGTAGTCCGTGGTCAAACCCATAAGTACTCAAACTGCTCGTGAACAGCACGCTAATCCAAAAATACACCCGCCTCCCGCCAGAGGCCCGAGTGCCACAATTCAGCTTAAGGTACTTTTCTACCGAAAGTCAAAGAACATCATTCATCGCTATTTTTCGCATAAGTTTCAACCCATTGGCACTTCCTTTGAAGGAAAATTCGAGAGATTATGTTGTTTATAGACATTAGTCCCCTAGGGACAAACATACCTTTTCGCAGATGTCTATGATCCGCAATTCATTGGTCGTGAATTGAAGAAAATCCACGGCTATATGCCTTATTCTCCGTTTCCGGATGGCATGTCAGAATTAATGCGCGTGATAGCAAAGAACAAAAGGGCATTCCTTGCATCGGTCAATATACATGTGGAAACGATATCTCCTCTATAGAGGACAAGAAATTTGGGGCAATCAGCAAAAGTGCACAGAAAATGATGTACTTTCAAGGATTGCTATAGAAAGGATGATGTTCACTAAAACGGTCATAATTTTGTCTTTGGTAGTCCGTCGGACCCAAATGTACTCAAACTGCTCATGCGAAAAGGCCAATCCAAAAATACTCCACGCTCCGCCAGAGGCCCGAGTACCCAAATTCAGCCTTAAGCATGACTTTGGCCCCGAAAGTCAAAGAACATCATTTGTCGTTGTTTTTCAAACAAGTTTCAACCCATTGGCACTTCCTTTTGAAGGAATCGAGAGATTATGTTGCTTATGGACATTAGCCCCCGATAGGGACAAACGCATTTCTGCAGATGCTCTATGATCGGGCAACCTCATTTGGCCATAAATTGAAGAAAATCCAATGGCTATATGCCTTATTCTCCTTTGAGCCACTGGATGGCATGGTGTAATCATCATGCCGGAAAGCCAAGAACAAAAGGGCATTCCTGCATCGGTCAATATATATGTGGAAACAATATTCCTATAGAGGACAAGAAATTTTGGGGCAAATCGTGCAAATAGCGACGAGAAAATGATGCATCAAGGATTGCCATAGAAAGGATGATGTTCACTAAAACGGTCATAATTTTGTCATTCTGAGTCCGTGGTCGACCTATAAGTAATTAAACTGCTCACAAGAGCAAGGCCAATCCAAAAAAATACTCCCTGCTTGAGCCAAGGCCTGACCGCCTCAAATTCAGCCTTAAGGTGACTTTTGGCCCCGAAAGTCATAGAACATCATTCGTCATTGCTTTCGTAAGTTTCAACCCATTGGCACTTCCTTTAAGGAAATTCAAGAGATTATGTTGCTTATAGACATTAGCCCTCGGTAGGGACAAACGCATTCTATCTCAGAGATGCTCTATGATCCGCAATCTCATTTGGCCGTTAATTGAAGAAAATCCAGCATTATATGCCTTATTCTACGTTTTCACTGGATGGCATGTCAGAACTTGCGTGAAAGCCAAGAACAAAAGGGCATTCCTGCATCGGTCAATATATATGTGAAACGATATCCTCTATAGAGGACAAGAAATTTTGGGGCATCAAGCAAAAGCGACGAGAAATGAAGTACTTTCAAGGACGGCCATAGAATGGACAGATGTTCACTAAAACGGTCATAATTTTGTCATCCGGAGTCCGCTTTCGACCCATAAGTACACAAACTGCTCATGGGCGAAGCGTCAATCCAAAAAATACCCCCGCTTGAGCCAAGATGCCCTGACTGCCTCAAATTCAGCCTTAAGGTACTTTTGGCCCCGAAAGTCATAGAACATCATTCGTCGCTATTTTCCGACAAGTTTCAACCCATTGCACTTCCTTTTGAAGGAAATTCAGAGCTTATGTTGCTTATAGACATTAGTCCTGGTAGGGACAAACGATTTTCTCGCAGATGCTTTATGATCCGCAACTCATTTGGTCAGAAATGAAGAAAATCTAGCAGTTGTATGCCTTATTCTCCTTGTTTTCGCCGGATGGCATGTCAGAACTCATGCGCATGAAAGACCGAACAAATGGCATGCCTAGCATCGTCAATATATGTGGACACGATATCTCTTCTATAGAGGACAAGAAATTTGGGGCAATCAGCAAAAAGCGCACGACAAAATGAAGTACTTTCAAGGACCGCCATAGAATGGACAGATGTTCACTAAAACGGTCATAATTTTGTCATCCGAGTCCGCTTCGACCCATAAGTACTAAACTGTCACCGTGAGCACGCTGAATCCAAAAATACTCCCCGCTTGAGCGAGAGGCCCGGACTGCCCTCAAATTCAGCCTCTTGCAGACTTTTGGCCTGAAGTCATAGAACATCATTCGCCGCTTTTCGCATAAGTTTCAACCCTGGCACTTCCTTTGAAGGAAATTGAGAGATTATGTTGCTTATAGACATTAGTCCCCTGGTAGGGACAAACGCATCTTTTCTCGCAGATGCTCTATGGTCCGGCAATCTCATTTGGCCGAATTGAAGAAAATCAGCGGTATATGCCTTATTCTCCTTGTTTTCGCCGGATGGCATGTTGTAACTCATGCGCATGAAAGCCAAGAACAAAATGGCATTCCTAGCATCGGTCAATATATATGTGGAAACGATATCTCCTCTAGAGGACAAAAATTTTGGGTAATCGTGCAAAAGCACGGGAAATGAAGTACTTCAAGGACCGCCATAGAATGGATAGATGTTCACTAAAACGGTCATAATTTTGTCATTTGAGTCCGTGGTTGGACCCATAAGTATCGAACTGCTCGCCAAGTAGCGCATAATCCAAAAATACTCCCCGCTTGAGCCAGAGGCCCGGACTACCTCAAATTCAGCCTTAAGAAGACTTTTGGCCTCGAAGTCATAGAACATCATTCGTCATTGCTTTTTCGCATAAGTTTCAACCCATTGGCACTACCTTTTGAAGGGAATTCGAGATTATGTTTATAGACATTAGCCTCGGTAGGGACAAACGCATCTTCGGCAGATGCTCTATGATCGTGGCAACATCATTTGGCCATAAATTGAAGAAAATCCAACGGCTATATGCCTTATTCTCCTTGTTTTCACCGGATGGCACGTCAGAACACATATGCATGAAAGCTAAGAACAAAAGGGCATTCCTCGATCATCAAATATATATGTGGAAACAATATCTCCTCTCGGACGAGAAATTTGGGGCAATCAGCAAAAGCGCACGAGAAAATGAAGTATTTTCAAGGACTGCCATAGAATGGATGATGTTCACTAAAACGGTCATAATTTTAGTTATTCAGTCCGTGGTCGGACCCATAAGTACTCAACCACGCGGCGAGCACGCTGAATCCAAAAATACTCCACGCCCCGCCAGAGCCCGGAGTACCGCAATTCAGCCTTAAGCAAGACTTTTGGCCCTGAAAGTCAAAGAACATCATTCGGCTCATATTTTCAAGTTTCTAAACCCATTGGCACTTCATTTGAAGGAAATTGAAAGATTATGTTGCTTATAGACATTAGTCCCCCTGGTAGGGACAAACGTAATTTTCTTCAGATGATCTATGATCCGGGCAATCTCATTTGGCCTAAATTGAAGAAAATCCAATGCTATATGCCTTATTCTCCTTGTCACGGATGGCATGTCGAACTCGCGCGCGGAAAGCCAAGAACAAAAGGGCATTCCTCAGATCGGTCAAGATATGTGGAAACGATATCACCTCTATAGAGGACAAGAAATTTGGGGCAAATGCAAAAGCACACGAGAAAATGATGTACTTTCAAGGATTGCCATAGAAAGGATGATGTTCACTAAAACGGTCATAATTTTGTCTTTCTGGAGTCTGTGGTTGGACCCATATACTCAAACTGCCTACAAGTAGCGTATGAATCCAAAAATATCCATGCTTCCGCCAGAGGCCCGGAGTACCCTCAAATTCAGCCTTAAGGACTTTGGCCCCCGAAGTCAAAGAACATCATTTGCTTGCTTTCAAACAAGTTTCAACCCATTGGCACTTCTTGTTGAAGGGAATTCGAGAGATTATGTTGCTTATAGACATTAGTCCCTCCGATAGGGACAAACGACTTTCTGCAGATGCTCTATGATCGGGCAACCTCATTTGGCCATAAATTGAAGAAAATCCAGCAAGCTATATGCCTTGTTCTCTTGTTTTCGCCGGATGGCATGGTGTAACTATGGAAAGCCAAGAACAAAAGGGCATTCCTGCATCGTCAATATATATCTTGAACGATATCTCTCTAAAGAGGACAAGAAATTTGGGGCACCAGGCAATAGCCCACGAGAAAATGATGTACTTTCAAGGATGCCATAGAAAGGATGATGTTCACTAAAAAACGTCATAATTTTGTTGGTCTTGAGTCCGGGTTTCAACCCATAAGTACTTGATGAGCATCCTACGACATCACCATGTCAAGAGTCCAGTTGGCAAGACACGCATGCACATCTACTTCACATACACAAAGGTGAATCATCTCTTACACGCACTCACTTGACACTCTCTTTGAGGATGGTATACTACTTGACACTCCTTACGCGTGCACGGATAGGTATTGCTTGAGCCATGATGTCAAGGAGGAGTGAAAGCCAAGGAATCTACTACACCATCCGCGAGGGAAGCGTGGAAGACAAGACGAAGAAAGGAGAAGAAGATCGAGTTGCTCCGGATCATCCGGACGCCCAGACGGATTTATCCGACCGAAGTTCGGACGATCCGGACGACCTCCTGACGATCCCATTAACGTCTGAAGACAATGTAAGCGATCGACGAAGCCGATCATCCGACGGTCGCCTCGGATCATCCGGACCTCGACACCCGGATCATCCGCCACCATCCGGATCATCCTGACCCCGGCCAAGGCTTGACTTGGGCCGCTTCTGTACCCCTTCGCCTCCACTTACCCCTTCGCCCTTGGGCTATAAATAGACCTCCTCCACCTCCTTTCTAGGGTTAGCAAAGGATAGCTCATTCTAAGTGAGCTTTATTCTACCTATCTCTACTTGAGAGAGAGAGACTACTCCATTGGAGGCCAAGACCCATCTAGGAGATGATCACCAAGGATTCAAGACCTCCTCTTAGGGAAGATCCATCTAGGATATCATCAAGACCTCCTCTTGGAGATGAACTCACTATCTTTACCTTGTTGTTCATGTACCTTGTGATCTTGTGTGTTTGATTGTCTAGTGGATGTGTGATTGGACTTGTTCTTGAGTGTCCCTTTGTGATTTCTCCCCGCTCTTCCCCGTGTTCATCGTGGTTTCTAGGGATCCCGCCCAAACGTGAAAGATCGATTTAATTAGGTTCCACCCTACATCATATGGTATCATGAGCCACGTTGATCACGCTTTTGGAGTCCTTCCACCGCTTAGCCTTCTTTTGCTTGATTTTGCCCTAAATCCGAAAATCCCACCAAAAATAGCCCCAAATTTTTTTGTGATTTGTTGGTTTGATGATGTTTTGTTGATTTTGATCCGTGATTTGCTTGGTTTCAAGTGGATCTAGCATTTCAAGTTTCCCCACCTTCCATCCACAAAACTCGCCAATTTTGACCCAAAATCCTCCAAATTCGCCAAAATTGCCTCCACGAGCAAATCCCGAGCGGATTGATTTGTTCCGGATCATCCGACCATTCCTGATCATCCGGACATCCTCGGATCAGCTGGACGCCTTGGACGTCCTGATAACCCACGACCTAGTAAAATGTAGAATCAAATGATTTAACCGATCATCCGCTATATAACCGGATCATCCGACTCTGTCTTGATCATCCAACCTCCTCCTGGATGTCCGTTAACTCCGAAACCCGACATCGACAGATTTTTTTTGTTTCATAACTAATTCATCCGAATCCGATTTTGACGCTTCTTTAGCTCGCTTTGAGGCTATTGACATCCCCCATCCAACAAAAATACCACCTCATCATTTGACTCCATCATATTTTCTGAAATTTGGCAAGTTTTCCTAAGCCCTCCACCATATCATCCGTGATAGCCACCAATCGACTTCCGCAACCTAACCCATTTTATTCCATAGCATTTGAGGTTGTTTGAGTAGTGACTGAGTCTCCTAAGGTGTTTCTGCTACTTAGGGACAAGTTGCTTATTCATCAACCACCACCACCACTTCCACATAACCTTCCACCATACACTTCCGACAACCCAACTTAACCCAATTGTTGTTTGAGCTTGTTCGAAGTTGTGGCTTGTGTCTCCTAAGGTGTTTCTGCCATTTAGGGACGGCAACTTCAACTCCGGCATGTATATCCATCATTCCACTTCCGCATTGCCTAGTGCAACACAACCACCCTTTCCGCTACCACCATTTGACATTTGTCATTTGAGATTTTGAGTTTGCGGTTTTTCCGCTTCCTAAGGTGTTTCGCCACTTAGGACGAGTCTCCATCATCTTGGTATCTACCAAGAACACCGCCACTCATCATCGCAAAGGACGTAATCGATGACACCTTTGTATATTCCCTTGCAATTGCATTGTTAACCCCAGCCCATTTTATGCTACATTTGCTCTATCGAGACTAGCCATTTGAGTATTGCTGCAACGTTATTTGTGCACATTAGTGGTCTACACCATCCATCGATACATACCATATCATCTTGGTATCATATCATCCATTGTGCCTCAAGTTTGTTCCCCGTGATATACACAATTGCTATCTTGGTTTGTGCATTGTGCAAAGTGGCCATAGAGAAAAAAGAAAAGCTTAAGCAAAAAGAGAGCAAAGAGCTGTAAGCAAGTGCCATAGCATCATACCCCATTGCACATAAGATTGTCAAATCTACATCATATGATATCATGCTTGAGAGAAACACGGAACCATACATACAGCATACTTGGGATAGAAAGTTTATCCATTTTGCATCTTATAGGTTGTGCACAAGTGTCGATCCGCTTATTGAGCAATCGTGTTAGCTGCCCTCTTGAGTTGTGCAACACGAAAGGCTTCCGGATTCCACATTTTGTGCTCATTCCTTGGTTGCACGCACCCCATTTATCTATCCGTGTGTTTTCCGTACCTTTCTTTGCTATTGGTCCATTTGTTTCACTTATGAATTGGTGAATCTTTTTCAACATTATTGACTCTTGCTAACATTTTGCACTCAAATTTTGTGCCACTATCCTCACCGAAATTCCACTATGTTTTACTTGATAGGTGTGGAGTGAACAAGTCCCGCACTCAATTCCACTATTCTTTCATCTCACATTGAGTGAAACGAGATACATCCTCAACATTGGGAAAGGTAACTTGGTATTGTTTATCCCATTTCTACTCACCTCTACTCGAGTCTTAGGATGGATAGGCAAGGCATTTCATCCTCGGTTCACAACAACAATGACGTTCGATGCCATGAACAACAACTCCGACGCCAAGATGCAAGCTAAAATGGAGGAGATCAAAGCCCTCATCAAGTCCTACAAGCCATATCTTCCTCATCTTTGAGAAGACGCCAAGAGCACATGCTTCCGAGCTACCATCTCCGCAAGATCACATCGCATCAACACCATCACCAACAAGAACGTGAAGGTCAAGAGCTCAACACCAACAACCGCCAACGACTTCACCATCTCCCTTGGCATCTTCGCCGTTTACTTGAAGGCATCTTCGCCACTACATACCAGATCTTCGCCAAAAAGCACCTCAAGACTACACTCAAGAGAAGCTACCAAGCTTAAGTCCTGGACTTCCACGAGCACACGACTTCGCAAACCACCACAAGATTCCTTTCTATGGGACTCAAGAACCCGAGGAGTACCTCGAGTGGAGCGCTTGATGGACGACTACCCCGTTACATCAAGTTCGTCCCAAGATCAAGTGAAGTGCGCCACAAGAAACTTCCACGACCACGCCGATATGGTGGCTTCACACCTTCGGAGAGCTACGAGATGAGTTGGCCAAGATGAAGAGAGCTTTACGGGCAGAGTTTGTGCTCCAACCTACACGAACAACTTCGACGCCAATTGGAGAACACCACCCAAGGATCCAAGTCCATCGGCAAGTACTAAGGAGATGATGACCTTTCGCGAGCCGGGCGGATTTAATTCTTTCTTCATGAAGTTCCACTTCATGATGGGATTGCACAACGACATCTCCAAGACCATCTTCCTCAAGAACTACAAGTCCATCGACGATTACTACATTGGTGCTCAAGGCGAACAAGAACTCATGAAGGCCAAGGCTTCTCCACCCCAAGAAAACTTCATGCCACCAAGCTCTACGACAAGAATGAGGCTAGTACCACCATGATGTCCAAGGCCGATAAGCTCCAAGACGATGTTCTAATGCGATTTCACCGCCATCCCTCTTGTGGCATTGATGATGCCGAGTCTACTTTCGACTCTTTTTCAAGACGCAAGCGCACGAGTTCGACCACGAGACCTTCAAGGACCAAGCTTTGGAGGCGAGCGACAAGGTGGCGAGCAAGGATGATGCTTCCATCTTAGGAGGCGAGAGTGATGATGTGCCATCTTTGGCCTTCATCCACGACTTGAGAGTGATGATATGCCATCTTGGCCTTTCATCCACTAAGCAACCACTTACAGATGGTTGAGCATGGGATCTTCCCCTCTCACCACTGGACACGATGATGACTTGAGTGACTTGTGCCACCATATTGAGAGTGAGAGGACTTCACCAAGAGCCCCATATATGATGAATTGCCACACCCCATGTGAGGAGAGCCACAACCCCACCACTTGAGTGAGATGAGTGACTCCACCACACGGAGTTTGAGTGCACCTATTCGAGGGAGTGAGGAACCACCACACAGAGAGAGGAGATAGTTGAAAGGTCTCGTGAGGCCATTTGCATTTCTAACAACTTGACCTCTACCTCATTGTGTCTTCTCGCTTGGTGCTAGGTCCCATTTATGATGACGCCACGATCCCCATTTACTTCGGCCCTCCCTTGGACATGACGATGGCCATGGTGGAATATGATGCACCCCCACATGGTTCCATCAAGATGATGATGATGACCACCATTTGGTCTTTCCCACCTATCCCACCACTTGGAGTGGAATGAGAAAGGTAACATAGGTGAAGGTGATGCTCTAGTCCCACTAGTGGACATTCTTGACATTGATTGCTTGCATGATGTTGATCCACTTATTGCCATGCTTCATGCTAGTATGATTTCCCATGTATGATTCCCACTTATGATGAGTATGATGATTCTACTGTGGAGTCTATTAGTTGTGATACCATGTCATATAGGATTTCTGTGACAATTTTAGGTCACATCATGGATAATCCGCTTGACTTGTCATATGCTATATGAGATCCATCATATGTCATATTTACAATCATAGTGACTATGCATATGCCATTAAAATAAACCCAATTTGCACTTATGGCATAGATGACTCCATGGTTATTGGCATTTGTTTCTCTTGTGATGATATTGATATGCCCTTTGCATCATTTATCTCATATGCCATGCCATGATCACTAGCTTCTTGCATTGTTTTGGATGTTGTCCATTTTCTCCATATGATGTTTCCGATATTGCTCATGAGGAGACCCCCATAGTTTCATAAATTTTAGGAGATTTTGATCCATCCAATCCATTACATGATCCCAATACTTGTGTGCACCATATGCTACCCATGAATAAACATGCTTTTGATGTGCCATACTTGTTTGATCAATTTGTGTCCCCATCGTCATATATTAACTATTCTTTCATGATGGATGACATGTTCTTATACCATGCATCGATTTCTTTCACGATGCTTATCTTGTGCTAACTCACATCGCGGCACATACACATCATGATGGATGATGTACATTTCACCACGCACAATTTCTTTGGATTGTGTCTCTTTGTGTAGGTACCCATGAATACTTGTCAACCTCGAATCCCACAAGTTGACAAACGAGCTCTTGAGAGCAATGACGATTTGGGATCCCGTGGATATCCTTACCACTGCTCCCTTCAAGAAGGACTACGCTAACCTCTCACTTGGCTCTCACACGGCTATGGGCCATTTACCACTTCTCACATTATGCTCATTTTACCGTGTTCACTTTGCATGCTATGCTTGCTTATATGCCTTTGCCATGCAATCGGATCCTTGCTTGCATCTACCCATGTTTCATCATTATGCTATCTATGTGTATTTGCATGCTTGGTAGAGATCCTTGTTGCTTACATGTTTATCATGTGCCCCATGCTATTGTCCCCATATCTTTACTTTCATGCTTGTGCTATGACATGTGAATTGTCATTCCCACTATTTGCACCAATGACATGATTGCCATGATTCTCTAGTATGTTGCATCTTCGACTACTAGCTTGCTTGACTTGATTAAGTGATTGCTCACTATGTTGCATCACCCATGTTCCACTACTTGCTTTCTTGGGTTGATTATATATGCTCATGCTCTCACATGATAGATCTTGCTTTGACTTGCCATTATCACATCTACATGCATCATGATATATATATATGCTTTGTGTGTTGCATCCAATTCTTGGACCACTTGCTACTATCATATGGTTGGTTGCACTATCATTTCTTCACATATGTCATGTCCCTTTGCTTGTCACATGCTTAACTTGATTGCCCACACATGTTGAACAATTGCTCTTCCATTGTGTTGAGTGCCACGACATCTTACCACCCTATGCACGTTATGCTTTGGATTGTCTGCACTTGCCCCATGTGTTTAGACATTTACTATATTTGGTGTTGTGAATGACTTTGCCTACTATAGACCGCTTCATTGAGCACTTATGATGCTTGCTATGACCTTGAGGTAGATGCTTGTTCACTTATCACAAATATTTATCTTTGACTCCATTTGCATGCTTGTTCCACGGTCCGGATGATCCGGCTGGTCCAATGATCCGTGGGGGCCCGATGGTCCGGTGTCACAGCGATTTGCGCAGGTCAGAGGTCCGGTCAGGGGTCCGGACGTCCGGCGGGTCCGATGATCTGCCTGGGTCCGGACGATCCGGCTTCAGCGTGGAGGTTCTGCTGTTTCGGTGGAGTTAGCGGATCGTCTCGACCGGGTCCGGATCATCCGGCCTCGTCTCGATCGCCTCGCCTCTGTCCCGATCGTCCGCCTCTGCGGGTCCTTGTTGCTTTCTCCTCTCGCGCCTTCACGTATGTCTTCCGCCTCGATTCTCCTTGCTTCCTAGCCTCCCACGGCCGACTCCTTGGTGCCCGAGTATGCATAGAGTTTCCGCTTGAGGTAGTACCCATGTCTCATGTGAATCAAGGAGAGTTGTGAGAGGAGTGATGTCACCGGTTTCAAGAGCTCGCACGCTCGAAATATCGGTCCTTGTGGTGTTGTTGGTGTTGATGTAGCGCCCATGGGGATGATGGAAGGATGCCCGCATCACACGCCCCTAATGAAAATAATGCCTCTTTGCACACAAAAAGCATAGCAAACAGATTTGCTAAAATCTAGCTCATCAATATCGATTTAGTGGCAATTAAACATGCACTCTTCAATTTAATTTCAGAAGCAACACTAGATGGTTTACTATTAGGCTTCATATGTCGCTCAAATTCTTTTGCCACAATCTGATTTTCACTCTTATTTTCTCCTGCTTTGCTTTATTAGCTCTATTAATATCATCTTTCAAATGGACCTGTGGATTCATAGGAAGCAAAGTAATATTTTTATCCTTATGAACAAGAGTATACTGATTGTTTCTACCATGGTGTACATAATTTTTATCAAATTGCCATGGTCGACTAAGTAATAAGGAACATGCTTGCATAGGTACCACATCACAATCAACATAATGAGCATATGTAGAGATACTAAAATGCACACGTAACAGTGATGTGTTACCTTAACCTTGCCGCTGTTGTTGAACCATTTGATGTAGTAAGGATATGGATGTGGTCTTGTGGTGAGAGAGCTTCTCCACCATCTCCATGCTAGCCAAGTTGTTGCAGCTCCCTCCGCCTATGATGACGCCGCAATGAACGCCTTCACAACTCCCTTGGTATGGAACAAATTGTGCCTCTGATTTTGCTCACCATGTGACCCGCACACTCAATACACGTTGAGCAACTAAACATTCATACCGCGCCGCCTTCAGAGCCATGTATTGCGCCTCATGATCGTAATCATCTCCACCGTGTTCTTCACGTAATAAGAGCCAACGCCTCTCATCATAGTCACTAGCGGACTCATACCCACCATCCTCGTAGCAATCATCACACGCTGAGATTTGCATTCTTCGCATAATGACCTCTTCCCTTACAACGACGACAAAATAATATCACCGTGTGCCCAGTTGATGCCATGGAAGAAGAAGAGCTCTGTAGGCCCTGCAGTGCGCTTCTGCGATAGTGGAGGTTGTGCCGCTTTCTTGTATCACGGCTGCGTGTAGCAAATGATGGAGGTGCCGGTGTAGTGGAAGTAGAGGATGCACGCGGTGTCCATGATGAAAGTCGACCGCGTAAAAGTTAGTTCGTGCAATGCTTGTCGATCCCGTGACTTCACGCTCAGCTTTACAAGCAAGATGGAATAAACGAGTGATATTAGTATACCCTAATACTCTAGAATGGTCTCAATCTCTATTTAATCCACCTATAAAACGTAAGCAAGCATAGCTTCATTCTCCTCAACAATACCACATCTAATCATGCCAGTTTGTAATTCCCGATAATATTCTTTCACAAAATTTTTCCTTGTCTTAAACGCTGCAATTTTTGAAGCAATTCACGCTGATAATATGGTGGAACCCAACGAAAGTACACATAGCAGTTTTCAAAGCAGCCCAAGTAGCGGGAATAGGATATAATCTACAATGTTCGCACCACCATACATGCAAAACTAGTGAATACTAGTGAAAGCACAAATAGCAAAAGAACTCTGCCTCTTCTCGGATATTGTAAACATGTAAACGTTGTTCGCTTCTAACTCCCAAGTAAGATATATATCGAAACATATCTACCTCAAATGGTGGAATATTCAATTTCAGCTTAGGAATATGGACATCATCTCGCACTGAGGTTGTGGTGCAGCCTACCATTACTAATATATACCGAGGTCGACCGTGGTGGTGGTGCTGGTGGCTGCACGAGTTCTCGATTTTGATCAACCTCATCCTCATAATCGCCCAAGATACTCATCATCCTCCCCAGTACCAAAGCAAAGAGCAGAGCCGAGCCAAAGAAGCACCAACAGCAGCAGCCGCACCGTAAGTTTGTCCCTGCTCAATAGGAACATGCTGAGCCTGGCCCATACCGATTCGAAGGGGCGAGTTGTTGTTGTTGCAGAGGTGCGATAAGCATCCGCGGTGGTTGTGGAAAACACGCGAGCAATTGATTAAACTTGCGCATCAAGCTTTGTTTCAAACGCCTTCTCAATGCCATCTATCTTCCATGGCCTCGCCAAATCTGTTTAGCACATCTTGCACCTGTCCAATCATCATTTGTGAAACTTATCATGTAGCTATTTGTTCGCCGTTCTCCTAATCCGCCCTCATCGGCTTGTGATCCTACCATGGTTAGCAGAAATAGAAACACACAAGAATATGATCCTGCAGACTACTAAGAAGTGGTGGTGGTGTATCACAAACCCGTCAAGCAAATCTCAAATTCTACCAGCTTTACCTAGCAGCAGTGGTGATCGACAACCGCTAGTAGTCAAAACTCAAAGCTTGGATATAGCGATTACTGTGGAGAATCAAACGCACGACGAGATGTATGTGGAGCTGAAGGCTTATAATATGGTAGCAAAAAGGTTAGCAATAATCAATTCAGAGATGCAAAGTTGAAGAAACGCCAACGACGGTGATGCAGGTCTGGTCCTAGGCTAGACCGTATAGAGACGCGAGCCCAGAACACTAACAAAATCACGACGCTAGACGTAAACAAGGGAAAAGCACACTGGAATTTTTTTCGCCTCTTTTTTTTGCGCTTACTTTTTTTGCGCTTTTTTTTTTAAGTAAAATCACTATAATGGCGAAAGTGTCTCAAAACTCTTCCCAGTGTCAAACCGACAGATGGGCACACGAAATTTTTTCACCAAATTTTTTTTCGATCGCTCGACCCAAAAATCGAAAACGGGTCAAAAACTTTCTATAACGGCGATCGCCTCAATACGATTAGAAACACCTAAAAATAGGATAGCCAGAAATTTTTTGTCAATTGCGTTGCTGAAAAATTTGGCCTAAACGGAGGGTGGTTTTCTGACTTTTTTTTTATAAACCAACTCTTCTACGGACGCAAAGATTGCTGAATCAAACCTCATTCCGCAAGGAAACACGAATTGGAAACTAGATGGATCCCGAAACAAACCTAATATGCAAGGAACTCTGACCGGTGGTGGATATATGGTGGTAGGATATGGCAGCTGGTGGTATATGATAGCGGGTGGTATATGGATACGGATTCTAAGCGGTGTGATAAGCGTGGTGGTAGATGGCAGGCGATGCCGAGCAAGCGGCGGCGGCGTGACAACTTATGAACGTAACTCAAACTCTAAAAGACTAGACGCTAAGACCAAAGAACTTGACATGACGATGCAACCGCAAATTCAACAAAGCAAATACGTAAAGGATTATGCAAAGGCTCGATTGGTTCAATGGGATGAACTAACCCTAATTTTTTGGCTTTTTTCGTGGACTATAGGTATGATGAATGCATTCGATCTAAAGTACTTAAAATCTGTAAAATCTCACCGAGCAACCTGGAAATCTGATACCACTTGATAGAGGCAAAGGTGTCCTTCTTTCGATGAGATGGTGGATTTCGCTTGGTGGAAGTCGACTTTGACGATCCAACTCACGAAGGCAGAGGACGCCGCGCTTTAGCAATCGCTAAACCAACTCCGAGAGGTTATCGACCACTACCGAGCACCATCAACCTGACCACGAGGGTCTGTTTCGTGAGCAAACGAAGAACAAGCAAGAAACCGAGATTACAATCTAGATATTGCTAATATAAGATGAAAGCTTTATTGATCAAGAAGGGGTTCTGCGGACGCTTTGTCCGGTCGTTGAACACAAACGGCACGCACGGAAGTTGCAGCTATGGCTAACTTTTAATCTAAACAAAACCCAAAGTCTAAACGGTGCCCTAAGGGCTGATATATGGAGGAAGAGGGGTGAATTTCAGTGGGTCTTTGGTGGAGGGTCCAAACTAACCCTATCTCTTGTTTCCCACACATACGGACTCTAAAATAGCCTATACTTATGTATTTCGAAATTACATGGCCTCGCCCAATAATAAGGTGACGCAAAGACCTAGAATAGCCTCCGACTAACTTTATGAAGTGGCATCTTGTATATTTCAGTCCAAGGCTTCATGCACTCATTATGGTGGCTTCAAAGTCCTGAATCATCACTTGTAACTCCGTTTGTCCTCTTGCGCATGCCATCATCTCCATGCTTGTTCTTGCTCCAATGTTCATCCTTCTCCAAGCTAGGCCCTTCATTTATAAGCAAAACAAATGTATCCAATTTAGGCATCATCATATTCTCATGAATATTAGAATCATTACCAAGAAACGAAAAGTACCGGTAATTTAGTTGGCGAAGCAGCTCTAGTAATTGGTCCTCAGATGTATAGCAAATAGGGCTGGGTGTAACAATGGTATTGATGTCCTCATCACATTGGCACTTCCTTTTGAAGGGAATTCAGATATTATGTTGCTTATAGACATTAGCCCCCGGTAGGGACAAACGATTTTCTCGCAGATGCTCTATGATCGGGCAACCTCATTTGGCCATAAATTGAAGAAAATCCAATGCTATATGCCTTATTCTCCTTGTTTTCACGGATGGCATGCTATAACTAATGCGCTGTGGAAAGCCAAGAACAAAAGGGCATTCCCGCATCGTCAATATATATGTGGAAACGATATCTCCTCAATAGAGGACAAGAAATTTGGGGCAATCAGCAAATAGCGACGAGAAAACGGCAGTACTTTCAAGGATTGCCATAGAAAGGATGAGATGTTCACTAAAACGGTCATAATTTTGTCATTCGAGTCCGTGGTCGGACCCATAAGTACTCAAACTGCTCATGTGAGCACGTGAATCCAAAAATACTCCCGCTTGAGCCAGAGGCCCGGAGTCCTCAAATTCAGCCTCAAGCAGGACTTTTGGCCCCGAAAGTCATAGAACATCATTCGTCGCTGTTTTCGACAAGTTTCAACCCATTGGCACTTCCTTTTGAAGGAAATTCGAGAGATTTGTTGCTTATAGACATTAGCCTCCCGGTAGCGATAAACGATTTTTCATGATGCCCTATGATCGGGCAATCGATTTGGCCGAAATTGAAGAAAATCCAAGCTATATGCCTTATTCTCCTGTTTTCACGGATGGCATGATGTAACTCATGCTGCGGAAAGCCAAGAACAAAAGGGCATTCCTGCATCGGTCAATATATATGTGGAAACGATATCTCCTCTATAGAGGACAAGAAATTTTGGGGCAATCAGCAAAAAGCGACGAGAAAATGAAGTATTTTCAAGAACGCCATAGAATGGACAGATGTTCACTAAAACGGTCATAATTTTGTCATTCGAGTCCGTGTCAAACCCATAAGTACTCAAACTGCTCGCAGCGAGCACGCTGAATCCAAAAATACACCCGCTTCCCGCCAGAGGCTGAGGCCACAAATTCAGCTTTAAGGTGACTTTTCGCCTCAAAGTCAAAGAACATCATTCATCGCTATTTTTCGCACAAGTTTCAACCCATTGGCACTTCCTTTTGAAGGAAAATTCAGAGATTATGTTGCTTATAGACATTAGTCCCCTGGTAGGGACAAACATACCTTTCTCGCAGATGCTCTATGATCCGGCAATCTCATTTGGTCGAAATTGAAGAAAATCCAAATGCTATATGCCTTATTCTCCTTGTTTTCACCGGATGGCATGTCAGTAACTAATGCGGATAGCAAAGAACAAAAGGGCATTCCTTGCATCGGTCAATATACATGTGGAAACGATATCTCCTCTATAGAGGACAAGAAATTTTGGGGCAATCAAAAAAGTGCACGAGAAAATGATGTACTTTCAAGGATTGCTATAGAAAGGATGATGTTCACTAAAACGGTCATAATTTTGTCTTTGGTAGTCCGTGTTTCGACCCAAATGTACTTCAAACTGCCGCGGCGAAAAGCGCTGAATCCAAAAATACTCCACGCTCCGCCAGAGGCCCGAGTACCTCAAATTCAGCCTTAAGCATGACTTTTGGCCCCGAAAGTCAAAGAACATCATTTGTCGTTGTTTTTCAAACAAGTTTCTGAACCCATTGGCACTTCCCGTTGAAGGGAATTCGAGAGATTATGTTGCTTATGGACATTAGCCCCCCCTGATAGGGACAAACGTACCTTTCTGCAGATGCTCTATGATCGGGGCAACCTCATTTGGCCATAAATTGAAGAAAATCCAGCGGCTATATGCCTTATTCTCCTTGTTTTCGCTGGATGGCATGGTGTAACTAATGCGCGTGAAAGCCAAGAACAAAAGGGCATTCCTGGCATCGGTCAATATATATGTGGAAACAATATCTCCTCTATAGAGGACAAGAAATTTTGGGGCAAATCGTGCAAATAGCGACGAGAAAATGATGCACTTTCAAGGATTGCCATAGAAAGGATGATGTTCACTAAAACGGTCATAATTTTGTTATTCGAGTCCGTGGTCGGACCTATAAGTATTAAACTGCACAAGTAGCGGCTGCGAATCCAAAAAATACTCCTCGCTTGAGCCGTAGGCGTCTTGACTGCCCTCAAATTCAGCCTTAAGGTGACTTTTGGCCCGAAAGTCATAGAACATCATTCGTCTTGCCGTAAAAGTTTCAACCCATTGGCACTTCCTTTGAAGGAAATTCAAGAGATTATGTTGCTTATAGACATTAGCCTCTCGGTAGGGACAAACGTATCTATCTCGCAGATGCTCTATGATCCGGCAATCTCATTTGGCCGCTAATTGAAGAAAATCCAGCTGCTATATGCCTTATTCTACTTGTTTTCACCGGATGGCATGTCAGAATCTCATGCGTGAAAGCCAAGAACAAAAGGGCATTCCCTGCATCGGTCAATATATATGTGGAAACGATATTCCTCTATAGAGGACAAGAAATTTTGGGGCAATCAAGCAAAAGCGACGAGAAAATGAAGTACTTTCAAGGACGGCCATAGAATGGACAGATGTTCACTAAAACGGTCATAATTTTGTCATCCGAGTCCGCTTTGACCCATAAGTACACAAACTGCTCACAAGTAGAAGCGCTCAATCCAAAAAATACTCCCGCTTGAGCCAAGATGCCCGGACTGCCTCAAATTCAGCCTTAAGGTGACTTTTGGCCCCGAAAGTCATAGAACATCATTCGCCGCTATTTTTCCGACAAGTTTCAACCCATTGGCACTTCCTTTTGAAGGAAATTCGAGAGCTTATGTTGCTTATAGACATTAGTCCCCGGTAGGGACAAACGTATCTTTCTCGCAGATGCTCTATGGTCCGCAATCTCATTTGGCCAGAAATGAAGAAAATCTAGCGGTCAGATGCCTTATTCTCCTTGTTTTTGCCGGATGGCATGTCAGAACTCATGCGCATGAAAGACCGTAACAAATGGCATGCCTAGCATCGGTCAATATATATGTGGACACGATATCTCTTCTATAGAGGACAAGAAATTTTGGGGCAATCAGCAAAAGCGCATCGACAAAATGAAGTATTTTCAAGGATCGCCATAGAATGGACAGATGTTCACTAAAACGGTCATAATTTTGTCATCCGAGTCCGCTTTTGACCCATAAGTACTAAACTGCTCACCAGAGCACGCGAATCCAAAAATACTCCCCGCTTGAGCCAAGATGCCCGGACTGCCCTCAAATTCAGCCTTACAGGACTTTTGGCCCGTAAAGTCATAGAACATCATTCGTCATTGCTTTTTCGCATAAGTTTCAACCCGCTGGCACTTCCTTTTGAAGGAAATTCGAGATTATGTTGCTTATAGACATTAGTCCCCCGTAGGGACAAACGTATCTTTCGCAGATGCTCTATGGTCCGGCAATCTCATTTGGCCAGAATTGAAGAAAATCCAATGGTCAGATGCCTTATTCTCCTTGTTTTCACGGATGGCATGTTGTAACTCATGCGCATGAAAGCCAAGAACAAAATGGCATTCCTAGCATCGGTCAATATATATGTGGAAACGATATCTCCTCTATAGAGGACAAAATTTTGGGGTAATCAGCAAAAGCGCACGAGGAAATGAAGTACTTTCAAGGACTGCCATAGAATGGATAGATGTTCACTAAAACGGTCATAATTTTGTCATTTGAGTCCGTGGTCGACCCATAAGTATCGAACTGTCACAAGAAGCGCTAATCCAAAAAATACTCCCCGCTTGAGCCAGAGGTCTTGACTACCTCAAATTCAGCCTTAAGAAGGACTTTTGGCCCCGAAAGTCATAGAACATCATTCGTCATTGCTTTTTCGCATAAGTTTCAACCCATTGGCACTACCTTTTGAAGGGAATTCGAGAGATTATGTTGCTTATAGACATTAGCCCCCGGTAGGGACAAACGTATCTTTCTCGCAGATGCTCTATGATCGTGGCAACATCATTTGGCCATAAATTGAAGAAAATCCAACGGCTATATGCCTTATTCTCCTTGTTTTCACTGGATGGCACGTCAGAACACATATGCATGAAAGCCAAGAACAAAAGGGCATTCCTCGATCACCAATATATATGTGGAAACAATATCTCCTCTCTCGACGAGAAATTTTGGGGCAATCAGCAAAAGCGACGAGAAAATGAAGTACTTTCAAGGATCGCCATAGAATGGATGATGTTCACTAAAACGGTCATAATTTTGTTATTCGTAGTCCGTGGTTTGACCTATAAGTACTAAACTGCCAGCGCGCGAGCACGCTGAATCCAAAAATACTCCACGCCCCGCCAGAGGCCCGGAGTACCGCCAAATTCAGCCTTAAGCAAGACTTTTGGCCCCGAAAGTCAAAGAACATCATTCGCCGCTATTTTTCGCATAAGTTTCTAAACCCATTGGCACTTCATTTTGAAGGAAATTAAAGATTATGTTGTTTATAGACATTAGTCCTCGGTAGGGACAAACGAATTTTCTTCAGATGATCTATGATCCGCAATCTCATTTGGCCTAAATTGAAGAAAATCCAATGCTATATGCCTTATTCTCCTTGTTTTCACGGATGGCATGTCAGAACTCATGCGCGTGAAAGCCAAGAACAAAAGGGCATTCCTCGATCGGTCAAGATACATGTGGAAACGATATCACCTCTATAGAGGACAAGAAATTTTGGGGCAATCAGCAAAAGCACACGAGAAAATGATGTACTTTCAAGGATTGCCATAGAAAGGACAGATGTTCACTAAAACGGTCATAATTTTGTCTTTCGGAGTCTGTGTTGGACCCATATGTACTCAAACTGCTCACAGAAGCGCATGAATCCAAAAATACTCCATGCTTCCGCCAGAGGCCCGAGTACCCTCAAATTCAGCCTTACATGACTTTTGGCCCCGAAAGTCAAAGAACATCATTTGTCGCTGTTTTTCAAACAAGTTTCAACCCATTGGCACTTCTTGTTGAAGGGAATTCGAGAGATTATGTTGCTTATAGACATTAGTCCCCTCGATAGGGACAAACGTATTTTCTCGCAGATGCTCTATGATCGGGCAACCTCATTTGGCCATAAATTGAAGAAAATCCAAATGCTATATGCCTTGTTCTCCTTGTTTTGCCGGATGGCATGGTGTAACTACGCGCCGGAAAGCCACTTAACAAAAGGGCATTCCCGCATCGGTCAATATATATCTGAAACGATATCTCCTCTAAAGAGGACAAGAAATTTTGGGGCAATCAGCAAATAGCCCACGAGAAATGATGTACTTTCAAGGATTGCCATAGAAAGGATGATGTTCACTAAAACGGTCATAATTTTGTCATTCGAGTCCGTGGTTTGACCCATAAGTACTTGATGCGAGCATCCTACGGACATCACCATGTCAAGAGCCCAATTGGCAAGTGACACGCATGACATCTACTTCACATACACAAAGGTGAATCATCTCCTTACACGCACTCACTTGACACTCTCGAGGATGGTATACTACTTGACACTCCTTACGTGTGCACGATAGGTATTGTCTGAGCTTCACGGATGTCAAGGAGGAGTGCAAGCGCCAAGGAACGACTACACCATCCGCGAGGGAAGCGTGGAAGACAAGACGGAAGAAAGGAGAAGAAGACTGGAGTTGCCCGGATCATCCGGACGCCCAGACGGACGATCCGGACCGAGCCCGGACGATCCGGACGACCTCCCGGACGATCCGGCTAACGTGCCCGAAGACAACAGAAGCGATCGACGAAGCCGGATCATCCGGACGGTCGCCTGGATCATCCGACTTCGACACCCGGATCATCCGCCACCATCCGGATCATCCGGACCTCACAGCTTGACTTGGGCCAAGCCCGTACCCCTTCGCCTCCACTTACCCCTTCGCCTTTGGGCTATAAATAGACCTCCTCCACCTCCTTTCTAGGGTTAGCAAAGTGATAGCTCATTCTTAAGTGAGCTTTGTTCTACCTATCTCTACTCTTGAGAGAGAGAGACCACTACTCCATTGGAGGCCAAGACCTCCATCTAGGAGATGATCACCTCATGGATTCAAGACCCTCTTTAGGAAGATCCATCTAGGATATCATCAAGACCTCCTCTGGAGATGAACCTTACCTTGTATCTTTACCTTTGTTGTTCATGTACCTTGTGATCTTGTGTGTTTGATTGTCTAGTGGATGTGTGATTTGGACTTGTTCTTGAGTGTTCCCTTGTGATTTCTCCCCGCTCTTCCCCGTGTTCATCGTGTTCTTCAAGGATCCCGCCCAAACGTGAAAGATCGATTTAATTAGGGTTCCACCCACATCATATGGTATCATGAGCCACGCTGATCACGCTTTTGGAGTCCTTCCACCGCTTTTCTAGCCTTCTTTTGCTTGATTTCGCCCTAAACCAAAAATCCCCACCAAAAATAGCCCCAAATTTTTTGTGATTTGTTGGTTTGATGATGTTTTGTTGATTTTGATCCGTGGATTTGCTTGGTTTCAAGTGGATCTAGCATTTCCCCAAGTTTCCCACCTTCCATCCACAAAATCTCGCCAATTTTGACCTCAAAATCCCCAAATTCGCCCAAAAATTGCTCCACGAGCAAATCCCGAGCGGATTGATTTGTTCCGGATCATCCCACCATCTCCGGATCATCCGGACATCCTCGATCAGCTGGACGCCCTGACGTCCGGATAACCCACGCACCCGTAAAATGTAATCAAGGCTGACGAACCCGGATCATCCGCTATACACCCGGATCATCCGGACTTGCTCGGATCATCCGAACCTCCTCCCGGATGTCCGTTAACCCCCAAACCGACACGACAGATTTTTGTTTTGGTCATAACTAATTCATCCAACTCCGATTTTGACGTTTTAGCTCGCTTTGAGGCTATTGACATCCCCCATCCAACAAAAATACCACCTACATCATTTGACTCCATCATATTTTCTGAAATTTGGCAAGTTTTCCTAAGCCTCCACCATATCATCCGTGATAGCCACCACCGACTTCCGCAACCTAACCCATTTTATTCCCCATAGCATTTGAGGTTGTTTGAGTAGTGACTTGAGTCTCCTAAGGTGTTTCGCTATTTAGGGACGGTTGCTTATTCATCAACCACCACCACCACTTCCACATAACCTTCCCACCATACACTCCGACAACCCAACTTAACCCAATTGTTGTTTGAGCTTGTTCGAGTTGTGGCTTGTGTCTCCTAAGGTGTTTCGCCACTTAGGGACGGCAACTTCAACTCCGACACGCGTATATCCATCATTCCACTTCCGCAATTGCCTAGTGCAACACAACCACCCCTTTCCGCTACCACCATTTGACATTTGTCATTTGAGATTTTGAGTTTGCGGTTTTTTCCGCTTCCTAAGGTGTTTCGCCACTTAGGACGAGTCTCCATCATCTTGGTATCTACACCAAGAACACCGCCACTCATCATCGCAGCGACGGTAACCTCGATGACACCTTTGTATATTCCCTTGCAATTGCATTGTTAACCCCAGCCCATTTTATGCTATTTGCCTATCGAGACTAGCCATTTGAGTATTGCCGCAACGCTATTTGTGCACATTAGTGGTCTACACCATCCATCGATACATACCATATCATCTTGGTATCATATCATCCATTGTGCCTCAAGTTTGTTCCCCATATATACACAATTGCTATCTTGGTTTGTGCATTGTGCAAAGTGGCCATAGAGAAAAAAAAGGAGAAAAGCTTTTAAGCAAAAAGAGAGCAAAGAGCTCGTAAGCAAGTGCCATAGCATCATACCCCATTGCACATAAGATTGTCAAATCTACATCATATGATATCATGCTTGAGAGAAACACCGAACCATACATACATAGCATACTTGGGATAGAAAGTTTATCCATTTTGCATCTTATAGGTTGTGCACAAGTGTCGATCCGCCTATTGAGCAATCGTATAGCTCTCTCTTGAGTTGTGCAACACGAGCGCTTCCGTGGATTCCACATTTTGTGCTCATTCCTTGGTCAGCACGAACCCCATTTATCTATCCGTGTGTGTTTCCGTACCTTTCTTTGCTATTGGTCCATTTGTTTCACTTCTAATTGGTGAATCTTTTTCAACATTATTGACTCTTGCTAACATTTTGCACTAAATTTTTGTGCCACTATCCTCACCGAGCTCCACTATAAGCTTTACTTGATAGGTGGAGTGAACAAGTCCGCACTAATTCCACTATTCTTTCATCTCACATTGAGTGAAACGAGATACATCCTCAACATTGGGAAACGGTAACTTGGTATTGTTTATCTCATTTCCTACTCACCTCTACTCGAGTCTTGTGATGGATAGGCAAGGCATTTCATCCTCGGTCTACAACAACAATGACGAGTTCGATGCCATGAACAACAACTCCGACGCCAAGATGCAAGCTAAAATGGAGGAGATCAAAGCCCTCATCAAGTCCTACAAGCGATCTTCCTCATCTTTGAGAAGACGCCAAGAGCACATGCTTCCGAGCTACCATCTCCGCAAGATCACATCGCATCAACACCATCACCAACAAGAACGTGAAGGTCAAGAGCTCAACACCAACAACCGCCAACGACTTCACCATCTCCCTTGGCATCTTCGCCAAGCGACTTGAAGGCATCTTCGCCACGGACATACCAAGATCTTCGCCAAAAAGCACCTCAAGACTACACTCAAGAGAAGCTACCCAAGCTTAAGTCCGCGGACTTCCACGAGCTACTACGACCTCGACAACGCACCACAAGATTCCTTTCTATGGGACTCAAGAACCCGAGGAGTACCTCGAGGGGGAGCGCTTGATGGATCTACTACCTCAAGTTACATCAAGTTCGTCCCAAGATCAAGTGAAGTGCGCCACAAGAAACTTCCACGACCACGCCGACATGGTGGCTTCACAC
Source organism: Aegilops speltoides (assembly GCA_021437245.1). Taxonomy (NCBI): domain Eukaryota; kingdom Viridiplantae; phylum Streptophyta; class Magnoliopsida; order Poales; family Poaceae; genus Aegilops; species Aegilops speltoides. The sequence continues at coordinate 22,423 of JAHHZJ010002786.1, read as the reverse complement.
ACCTTCGGAGAGCTACGAGATGAGTTGGCCCAAGATGAAGAGAGCTTTACGGCGAGAGTTTGTGCCTCCAACCTACACGGAACAACTTCGACGCCAATTGGAGAACACCACCCAAGGATCCAAGTCCATCGACAAGTACTTCAAGGAGATGATGATTGCTTTGCGCATGAGCCAAGCGTGATTTAATTCCCATTTCGATGAAGTTCCACTTCATGATGGGATTGCACAACGACATCTCCAAGACCATCTTCCTCAAGAACTACAAGTCCATCGACGACTACTACATTGGTGCTCTCAAGGCGAACAAGAACTCATGAAGGCCAAGGCTTCTCCACCCCAAGAAAACTTCATGCAAGCACTCAAGCTCTCACGACAAGAATGAGGCTAGTACCACCATGATGTCCAAGGCCGATAAGCTCCAAGACGATGTTCCCAAATGCGACTTCACCGCCATCCCTCTTTGTGGCATTGATGATGCCGAGTCTACTTCGACTTTTTTCAAGACGCGTTGCAAGCGCGATTTAGTTCGACCACGGAGACCTTCAAGGACCAAGCTTTGGAGGCGAGCGACAAGGTGGCGAGCAAGGATGATGCTTCCATCTTAGGAGGCGAGAGTGATGATGTGCCATCTTTGGCCTTCATCCACGACGAGAGTGATGATATGCCATCTTTGGCCTTCATCCACGGCAACCACGACGAGATGGTTGAGCATGGGATCTTCCTTCACCACGGGCGACGATGATGACTTGAGTGACTTGTGCCACCATATTGAGAGTGAGAGTGACTTCACCAAGAGCCCCATATATGATGAATTGCCACACCCCATGTGAGGAGAGCCACAACCCCACCACTTGAGTGAGATGAGTGACTCCACCATACGTGAGTTTGAGTGCACCTATTCTGAGGGAGTGAGGAACCACCACATAGAGAGAGTGAGATAGTTGAAAGGTCTCGTGGAGGCCATTTGCATTTCTAACAACTTGACCTCTACCTCTATTGTGTCTTCTCGCTTGGTGCTAGGTCCCATTTATGATGACGCCACGATCCTCGACGCACTCTGCCCTCCCTTTGGACATGACGATGGCCATGGTGGAATATGATGCACCCCCCACATGGTTCCATCAAGATGATGATGATGACCACCATTTGGTCTTTCCCACCTATCCTACACCACTTGAGTGGAATGAGAAAGGTAACATAGGTGAAGGTGATGCTCTAGTCCCACTAGTGGACATTCTTGACATTGATTGCTTGCATGATGTTGATCCACTTATTGCCATGCTTCATGCTAGTATGATTTCCCATGCATGATTTGCCCACTTATGATGAGTATGATGATTCTACTGTGGAGTCTATTAGTTGTGATACCATGTCATATAGGATTTCTTGTGACAATTCTTTAGGTCACATCATGTCTGATAATCCGCTTGACTTGTCATATGCTATGCATGAGATCCATCATATGTCATATTTACAATCTCTTCATAGTGACTATGCATATGCCATTAAAATAAACCCAATTTGCACTTATGGCATAGATGACAAGCCCATGGTTATTGGCATTTGTTTCTCTTGTGATGATATTGATATGCTCCCTTTGCATCATTTATCTCATATGCCATGCCATGATCACCTAGCTTCGGATATGCATTGTTTTGGATGTTGTCCATTTTCTCCATATGATGTTTCCGATATTGCTCATGAGGAGACCCCCATAGTTTCCTCATAAATTTTAGGAGATTTTGATCCATCCAATCCATTACATGATCCCAATACTTGTGTGCACCATATGCTACCCATGAATAAACATGCTTTTGATGTGCCATATACTTGTTTGATCAATTTGTGTCCCCATCGTGTCATACATATTAACTATTCTTTCATGATGGATGACATGTTCTTATACCATGCATCAGATTTCTTTCAATGATGCTTATCTTGTGCTAACTCATTACGCAGCACATACACATCATGATGGATGATGTGTACATTTACCATGCGCACAATTTCTTTGGATTGTGTCTTTTGTGTAGGTACCAGGAATACTTGTCAACCTCGCAATCCCACAAGTTGACAAACGAGCTCTTGAGAGCAATGACGATTTGGGATCCCGTGGACTATCCTTACCACTGCTCCTTCACAAGGACTACGCTGCAACTCCTCTACTTGGCTCTCACACGGCTATGGGCCATTTACCACTTCACATTATGCTCATTTTACCGTGTTCACTTTGCATGCTATGCTTGCTTATATGCCTTTGCCATGCAATCGTGACCTTGCTTGCATCTACCCATGTTTCATCATTATGCTACTTCTATGTGTATTTGCATGCTTGGTAGAGATCCTTGTTGCTTTTGCCATGTTTATCATGTGCCCCATGCTATTGTCCTCATATCTTACTTTCATGCTTGTGCTATGACATGTGAATTGTTCATTCCCACTATTTGCACCAATGACATGATTGCCATGATTTCTCTAGTATGTTGCATCTTCGCACTACTAGCTTGCTTGACTTGATTGCTATGATTGCTCACTATGTTGCATCACCCATGTTCCACTACTTGCTTTCTTGGGTTGATGACATATATGCTCATGCTCTCACATGATAGATCTTGCTTTGACTTGCCATTATCACATTCACATGCATCATGATATATATGCCTTGTGTGTTGCATCCAATTCTTGGACCACTTGCTACTATCATATGGTTGGTTGCACCAATATCATTTCTTCACATATGTCATGTCCCTTGCTTGTCACATGCTTAACTTGATTGCCTCACACATGTTGAACAATTGCTCTTTCCATTGTGTTGAGTGCCACGATATCTTCACTACACCCTATGCACGTTATGCTTGGATTGTCTTGCACTTGCCCCATGTGTTTAGACATTTCACTATATTTGGTGTTGTGAATGACTCTTATGCCTACCATAGACCGCTCATTGAGCACTTTATGCATGCTTGCTATGACCTTGAGGTAGATGCTTGTTCACTTATCACAAATATTTGCATCTTGACCTCCCATTTGCATGCTTGTTCCCATGATATACTTGATTGTGCTCAATTTATAAGATCAAATGCCATGCCACACTTCTTTGTCAAACCATATGCTATGCTTGATGACAACACTTGTTGGGTGAATCACCTCTTGAATGCTTGGTTTTGCTTTCTTACGACAACCACATTTGTTTTTCCAAGTGCTTGTTATCTTTGCTACTTTTGAAGGAATTACAAGACGGTGTGACATTGAGAGTGCCCATTGGGAAATACAAGATGACGTAATGCTTGGTGATCGCCCACTTCTACACGATGACATCATCTCTTTCTCATGGTGATTTGGATTTCGATCCGAGGTCAATCTTTCCCAAGGGGAGGGATGATGCGAGCATCCCACGGACATCACCATGTCAAGAGCCCAGCTGGCAAGTGACACGTATGACATCTACTTCACACACAAAGGTGAATCATCTCCTTTACACGCACTCACTTGACACTCTCGAGGATGGTATACTACTTGACACTCCTTACGGTGCATGCATAGGTATTGTCGGAGCTTCACGGATGTCAAGGAGGAGTGCAAGCGCCAAGGAACGACTACACCATCCGCGAGGGAAGCGGAAGAGAAGACGGAAGAAAGGAGAAGAAGACCGAGTTGTTCGGATCATCCGGACGCCTGTAAGGACGATCCGGACCGAGCCCGGACGATCCGGACGACTCCTGGACGATCCGCTAACGTGTCTCAAGATAACAGGTCGCCGACGAAGCCGATCATCCGGACGGTCGCCGGATCATCCGACTTCGACACCCGGATCATCCGCCACCATCCGGATCATCCGGACCTCACAGGCATGACTTGGGCCAAAGCCCATGTACCCTTCGCCTCCACTTACCCCTTCGCCTTGGGCTATAAATAGACCTCCTCCACCTCCTTTCTAGGGTTAGCAAAGGATAGCTCATTCTTAAGTGACCTTTGCTCCTACCTATCTCTACTCTTGAGAGAGAGAGACCACTACTCCATTGGAGGCCAAGACTCCATCTAGGAGAAGATCCTCATGGATTCAAGACCTCTTTAGGGAAGATCCATCTAGGATATCATCAAGACCTCCTCTAGGAGATGAACCTTACCTTGTATCTTTCCCTTTGTTGTTCATGTACCTTGTGATCTTGTGTGTTTGATTGTCTAGTGGATGTGTGATTTGGACTTGTTCTTGAGTGTTCCCCTTGTGATTTCTCCCCATTCTTCCCCGTGTTCATCGTTTTCTTCGAGGGATCCCGCTCCAAACGTGAAAGATCGATTTAATTAGGATTCCACCCTACATCAAGATTAAACCGCCATGCAAGCACGCGAATCCAAAAAACTCCCGCTTGAGCCTCGAGGCCCGGACTACCTCAAATTCAGCCTTAAGGTGACTTTTGGCCCCGAAAGTCATAGAACATCATTCGTCATTGTTTTCGCACAAGTTTCAACCCATTGGCACTTCCTTTTGAAGGAAATTGAGAGATTATGTTGCTTATAGACATTAGCCCTCGGTAGGGACAAACGATCTATCTCGCAGATGCTCTATGATCCGGCAATCTCATTTGGTCAGAATTGAAGAAAATCCAGCGGCTATATGCCTTATTCTCCTTGTTTTCACGGATGGCATGTCAGAACTCATGCGCGTGAAAGCCAAGAACAAAAGGGCATTCCTGAATCGATCAATATATATGTGGAAACGATATCTCCTCTATAGAGGACAAGAAATTTTGGGGCAATCAAAGCAAAAAGCGACGAGAAAATGTAGTACTTTCAAGGACTACCATAGAATGGATAGATGTTCACTAAAACGGTCATAATTTTGTCATTCGGAGTCCGCTTGCACTCCATAAGTATTAAACTGTCCAAGCGAGCGCCACGAATCCAAAAAATACCGCCTTGCTGAGCCAAGAGGCCCTGACTACCTCAAATTCAGCCTTAAGCAGGACTTTTGGCCCCGAAAGTCATAGAACATCATTCGTCGTTGTTTTTCGTAAAAGTTTCAACCCATTGGCACTTCCTTTGAAGGAAATTCGAGATTATGTTGCTTATAGAAATTAGTCCCTCGTAGGGACAACTGCATCTTTCTCGCAGATGCTCTATGGTCCGCAATCTCATTTGGCCGTAGAATTGAAGAAAATCCAGCGCTATATGCCTTATTCTCCTTGTTTTCACGGATGGCATGTCAGAACTCATGCGCATGAAAGCCAAGAACAAAATGGCATTCCTCGATCGGTCAATATATATGTGGAAACGATATCTCCTCTATAGAGGACAAGAAATTTTGGGCAATCAGCAAAAGCGACGAGAAAATGAAGTACTTTCAAGAACGGCCATAGAATGGACAGATGTTCACTAAAATGGTCATAATTTTGTCATTCAGAGTCCGTGTCAGACCCATAAGTACTCAAACTGCTCGCAGCGAGGACACGAATCCAAAAAATACTCCCCGCTCCCGCCAGGAGGCCCGGAGTACCGTCAAATTCAGCCTTAAGCAGACTTTTGGCCCCGAAAGTCAAAGAACATCATTCATCGCTATTTTTCGACAAGTTTCAACCCATCGCACTTCCTTTTGAAGGAAAATTCGAGAGATTATGTTGTTTATAGACATTAGTCCCCTTGGTAGGGACAAACATACCTTTCTCGCAAATGCTCTATGATCCGGCAATCTCATTTGGTCAGAATTGAAGAAAATCCAAATGCTATATGCCTTATTCTCCTTGTTTTTGCCGGATGGCACGTCAGAACTCATGTGCATGAAAGCCAAGAACAAAAGGGCATTCTCGATCGGTCAATATATATGTGGAAACGATATCTCCTCTATAGAGGACAAGAAATTTTGGGGCAATCACGCTGAAAAGCGCACGAGAAAATGAAGTATTTTCAAGGACTGCCATAGAATGGACAGATGTTCACTAAAACGGTCATAATTTTGTCATTTGGAGTCCGTGTTGGACCCATAAGTATCAAACTACTCACAAGAAGTGAGCTTAATCCAAAAACACTCCACGCTTTTGCCAGAGGCCTGAGTACCCTCAAATTCAGCCTTAAGGTGACTTTCGACCGAAGTGAAAGAACATCATTCATCGCTGTTTTTCCGACAAGTTTCTAAACCCATTGGCACTTCGCTTGAAGGGAATTCGAGATTATGTTGCTTATAGACATTAGCCCTCCGTAGGGACAAAAGTACCTTTCTCGCAGATGCTCTATGATCGGGCAACCTCATTTGGCCATAAATTGAAGAAAATCCAGCTGCTATATGCCTTATTCTCCTTGTTTTTGCCGGATGGCATGTCAGAATTCATGCGCGAAAGCCAAGAACAAAAGGGCATTCCCGCATCGGTCAATATATATGTGGAAAGGTATTCTCTATAGAGGACAAGAAATTTTGGGGCAATCAGAAAATAGCGACGAGAAGATGATGTACTTTCAAGGATTGCCATAGAAAGGAGAGATGTTCACTAAAACGGTCATAAGTTTGTTCATCTCGAGTCCGTGGTCGGACCCATAAGTACTCAAACCGCCGTGGCGAGCGCGCAATCCTAAAAACACTCCACGCTTCCGCCAGAGGCCCGAGTACCTCAAATTCAGCCCTAAGCAGGACTTTTGGCCCCGAAAGTCAGAGAACATCTTTCGTCGCTGTTTTTCGCACAAGTTTCAACCCATTGGCACTTCCTTTTGAAGGAATTCGAGAGTGATAGAGGCAAAGGTGTCCCATCTTCGATGATATGATGGATATCGCTTTGGTGGAAGTCGACTTTGACGATCCGACTACGAACGCGGCGAGGACGCCGCTTTAGCAATCGCTAAACCAACTCCGAGAGGTTATTGACCACGCCGAGCACGCATCAACTCGACCACAAGGGTCTGCTTCTGCGAGCAAACGAAGAACAAACAAGAAACCGAGATTGCAATCTAGATATTGCGTAATATAAGATGAATGCTTTATTGATCAAGGTGGGGTTCTGTGGACGCTTTGTCCGGTCGCTGAACACAAACGGCACGCGGTTGCAGCTATGGCGAACTTTAATCTAAACAAAACCCAAAGTCTAAACGGTGCCTTAAGGGCTGTATATGGAGGAAGAGGGGGGATTTCGTGGCTCTTGGTGGAGGGGTCCAAATCAACCCTATCTCTTGTTTCCCACACATACGGACTCTAAAAATAGCCTATACTTATGTATTTCGAAATTACATGGGCCTGGCTAATAATAAGGTGACGCAGACCTAGAATAGCCTCGGACGAATTTTATGAAGTGGCATCTTGTATATTTCGTCCAAGGCTTCATGCACCCATTATGGTGGCTTCAAAGTCCTGAAATCATCACTTGTAACGCCGTTTGTTCCTCTTGCGCATGCCATCATCTCCATGCTTGTTCTTGCTCCAATGTCCATCCTTCCCAAGCTAGGCCCTTCATTTGTAAGCAAAATAAATGTATCCAATTTAGGCAGATCATATTCTCATGAACATTAGAATCATTACCAAGAAACAAAAGTACTGTAATTTAGTTGGCGCGCGAGCTCTAGTAATTGGTCCAAGATGTATAGTAGCAGGGGCTGTGGGTGTAACAATGGTATTGATGTCCTCATCATCCTCCCCTTCTTGAAATGAAGTCGTCCTCGACGGAAGTTCATGTTCCTCACCCAAATAAGGCTTCAAATCTGCAATGTTAAAAGTGGGACTAACCCCAAAATCTGCAGGCAGCTCAAGTTTATATGCATTATCATTTATTTTCTCCAACACCTTAAAGGGACCATCAACACGTGGCATTAGGTTTGATTTGTGCAAATCAGGAAATATATCCTTACGCAAATGTAACCAAATAAGATCTCCAGGAGCAAACACAACATGTTTTCTACCCTTATCTCTAGCAAGTTTATATTTAGCATTCATACACTCAATGTTTTCCTTAGTTAACTCATGCATTTTAAAATCAATTCAGCACGTTGTTTAGCATCAAAATTAACCTTCTCCGAAGATGGAAGAGGCAACAAATCAATAGGTGCACGAGGTAGGAAACCATACACCACTTCAAAAGGGCACATCTTAGTAGTAGAATGCAATGAACGATTATAAGCAAATTCAATATGAGGCAAGCATTCCTCCCACATTTTCTTATTATTCCTCAAAACAGCCCTAAGCATAGTAGACAATGTTCTATTGACTATTTCAGTTTGTCCATCATTGGGGTGACAAGTAGTACTAAAAAGCAGCTTTAGTCCCCAACTTAGCCCATAAACATCTCCAAAAGTGGCTAAGAAATTTAGTATCACGATCGTATTTGGCACACCATGCAAGCTTAATAATTTCACGAAAGAACAAATCAGCAACATTAACAAAGATCATCGCTTTTATGACATGGTATAAAGTGTGCCATTTTCGAGAATCTATCCACGACAACAAATATGTTATCCTCCTTCTTTGTTTTAGGTAAACCTAAAACAAAGTCCATAGATATATCCTCCCAAGGAACACTAGGTACAGCAAATGCATATATAAACCATGAGGATTTAGTCGTGACTTAGCTTTTTGACATGTAGTGCAAATGAGCAATAAAACGCCAACATCCCGCCTCATTTTTGGCCAAAAGAAATGTGTAGCAAGTATGTCCTCCATCTTCTTCATGCCAAAGTGTCCCATTAGTCCTCCTCCATGCGCCCCGCAACAACAAAAGACTAACGGAGCTAGCTGAATGCATAGCTTGTTAGCACGAACACAAATCCATCATTAATGACTAACTTGTTCCATGTTCTTCCTTCTTTACAATTCTGCAATACATCTTTAAAATCAGCATCATGCACATATTGATCTTTGATGGTCTCCAAACCAAATATTTTGAAGTCAAGTTGTGAAAGCATAGTATAGCGATTTAGACAATGCATCAACAATAACATTTTCTTTACCCTTCTTGTGTTTAATGACATAAGGGAAAGTCTCAATGAATTCAACCCATTTAGCATGTCTACGATTCAGTTTAGCTTGACTTTTAATATGTTTCAAAGATTCATGATCGTAATGTATAACAAATTCTTTGGGCCATAAATAATGTTGCCATGTTTCTAAAGTCCAAACAAGAGCATATAATTCTTTATCATAAGTAGAATAATTCAGACTAGGCCCACTCAATTTTTCGTAAAAGTATGCAACAGTTTTGCCATCTTGTAATAACACACCTCCTAATCCAATTCCACTAGCATCACATTCAAGCTCAAAAGTCTTATTAAAATCGTGAAGTTGGAGTAAAGGAGCATGTGTCGACTTATCTTTCAATACCGTGAAGGCTTCTTCCCGTATGTACCCCAAACAAAAGGCACATTCTTCTTTGTAAGCTCATTGAGAGGTGCAGAATGGTGCTGAAATCTCTCACAAAACGCCTATAGAATCCAATGAGGCCAAGAAAACTCCTCACTTGTGTGACTGCTTGGGCTGCGCCAACTCTCAATAGCTTCAATCTTGGCTTTATCAACTTCAATTCCTCGTGGAGTAACAACATAACCAAGAAAAGACACTGATCGGTGCAAAAGGTGCACTTCCTAAGGTTACCAAACAAACGCATCACGAGAGCAATAAAACCAACACGAAATGTTCCAAATGTTCTTCCAAAGATCCGCCATAAATCAATATGTCATCAAAGTAAACTACCACAAATCATCCAATGAAAGCACGAAACTTCGCTCATTAATCTCATGAAAGTACTAGGTGCATTAGTTAACCCAAAAGGCATGACTAACCACCATATAAACCAAACTTAGTTTTAAATGTTGTTTTCCATTCATCTCCCAATTTCATACGAATTTGGTGGTATCCACTACGCAAATCAACTTTGGAGAATATTGTAGAGCCACTAATTCATCAAGCATATCATCTAGCCTAGGAATAGGATGATGATAACGAATAGTAATATTATTAATGCCTCTACAATCAACACACATACGTGATGTACCATCCTTTTTGGCACTACAATAATAGGAACAAAGACAAGGACTAAGGGATTCACGATATAACCTTTGTCGAAAGCAGCTCTTGTACTTGACGATAATCTCCTTCGCTCCTCCGATTGGTACGGATGGCGACGGTTTAAAGTGAAGCACCGGAATTAAGTCAACTGATGCTCAATCCTCGAATAGGCGGTAATCCTGTGGCACGCCTTGTGGAAAGACGCCAATAACTCCCGCAAAATGTTAGTGACAGCAGGAGGCAAAGAGGAAGGCACGCCCTGAATGAAAATAATGCCTCTTTGCACACAAAAGCATAACACACAGATTTGCTGAAATCTAGCTCATCAAGATCGATTTGGTGGCAAATAAACATGCACTTTTCAATTTTATTTCGTAGCAACACTAGATGGTTTATTATTAGGCTTCATTTGTCGCTCAAATTCTTTTGCCACAATCTGATTTTTGCTCTTATTCTTCTCCTGCTTTTGCTTTATTAGCTCTATTAATATCATCTTTCAAAATAGAATCCAGAGTCATAGGAAGCAAAGTAATATTTTTATCCTTATGAACAAGAGTATACCGATTGTTTCTACCATGGTGTACAGAATTTTTATCAAATTGCCATGGTCTACCCAAGAATAAGGAACATGCTTGCATAGGTACCACATCACAATCAACATAATCAGATATGTAGAGATACTAAAATGCACACTAACAAAGACGTGTTACCTTAACCTTGCCGCCGTTGTTGAACCATTGGATGTAGTAAGGATGTGGATGTGGTCTTGTGGTGAGAGAAAGCTTCCACCATCTCCATGCTAGCCCAGTTGTTGCAGCTCCCTCCGCCTATGATGACGCCGCATGTAACGCCTTCACAACTCCCTTGGTATGGAACAAATTGTGCCTTTGATTTTGCTCAACTTGTGTGACATGCACACTCAAAACACGCCGAGTAACTAAACATTCATACCGCTGCCATTTTAAGGAGCCATGTATTGCGCCTCATGATCGTAATCATCTCCACCGTGTTCTTCACGTAATAAGAGCCAACGCCTCTCATCATAGTCACTAGCGGACTCATACCCACCATCCTCAAGAGCAATCATCACACGCTGAGATTTGCATTCTCTCTCGATAATGACCTCTTCCTTACAACGATTTACAAATAATATCACTTGTGTGCCTAGTTGATGCCATGGAAGAAGAAGAGCTCTGTAGGCATGGCAGGTGCACTCTGGCGATAGTGGAGGTTGTGCCCGCTTTCTTGTATCACGGCCGAGGTAGCAAATGATGGAGGTGCCGTGTAGTGGAAGTAGAGGATGCACGCGTGTCCATGATGAAAGTCGACCAGAGAAAAGTTAGTTCGCGCCAATGCTTGTCGATTCTCAAGACTTCACGCTCAGCTTTACAAGCAAGATGGAATAAACGAGTGATATTAGTATACCCTTATACTCTAGAATGGTCTCAATCTCTATTTAATCCACCTATAAAACGTGCAAGCATAGCTTCATTCTCCTCAACAATACCACATCTAATCATGCCAGCTTGTAATTCCCGATAATATTCTTCTACAGAATTTTTTCCTTGTCTTAAATGCTGCAATTTTTGAAGCAATTCACGCTGATAATATGGTGGAATCCAACGAGTACGCATAGCAGTTTTCAAAGCAGCCCAAGTAGTTGAATAGGATATAATCGACAATGTTCGCACCACCGCACACATGCAAAACTAGTGAAAGCACAAACAGCAGAAAGAACTCCGCCTCTCCTCGGGATATTGTAAACATGTAAAACGTTGTTCAGCTTTCTAACTCCCAAGTAAGATATATATCGTGAACATATCTACCTCAAATGGTGGAATATTCAATTTCAGTTTTGGAATATGGTCATTATCTCGCACTGAGGTGGTAAAAGGGGCCTCACCGCTATGTAATATATACATGAGGTCGACTACCGGTGGTGGTGCCGGTGGCTGCACGAGTTCGATTTTGATCAGCCTCATCCTCATAATATTCCTCCACCTCGCAGAATGCAGGAGCTGCTGTACACCAACAGCAGAAAGAGTAGCCGCACCAGAATTTTGTCCTCGCTCAATAGGAACACGCCGTGCTCGCCCATACCGATTTGAAGGGGCGTTGTTGTAGTAGTTGTTGTTGCAGAGGTGTGATAGGTGCAGCCATGTGGTTGTTGGAGACGCTTGAGTAATTCATCGAACTTGGCGCCCAACTTGGTGTCAATTGTCTTCAATGTCATCCATCCTCTTCACGCCTTCCACCCGCCGACCCAACATTTGATGAAACTTATCATGAAGGTCCTTGTTCGCCATGTTCTCCCAATAATCTCGCTCACAGGTGTTCCTGCCATAGTTAGCAGCAATAGAAACAGCATAAGTATATGATCCCATGCATCATCGGAATATGGTGGTGGTGGGGAGTCACAAATCCTTCAAGAAAATCTCAAATTCTTGCCGCCTACCAAAGAAGATAGTGGTGATCGGCAACCGTTGTTGTCAAAACTCAAAGCTTGATAGAGCGATTACTGTGGAGAGTCAAACGATGACATAGATGTATGTGGAGCTGGAAGGCGATAATATGGTACCAAGAAGGGTCAGAATAATCAATTCAGAGATGCAAAGTTGAATAAACGCCAACGACGGCATCAGGTTGGTCTTAGGCTAGATCGTATAGAGACGCGAGCCTAGAACACTAAAAAAATCACGACGCTGCACGGAAACAAGGGAGAAGCACACTCAATTTTTTTTCACTGTTTTTTTGCGCCTTTTTTTTGCCGAAAATCACTATAATGGCGAAGTGTCTCAAAACTCTTGCCAAGTCAAGAGAACAGGATAGGCAAGAAATTTTTCGACCAATTTTTTTTTTCAACCGCCTGACCCAAAAAACTACAAACGGGTCAAAAAACTTTATATAATGGCGACGCCTCAATACGCTTAGAAACACCTAAAAATAGGATAGCCGTAAATTTTTTGTCCAAAGGCGCTTTTGGAAAATTTTGGGCCTAAACGGAGGGTGGTTTCCGATGCGACCATTTTTTTTGGAAACCAACCTCTTCTACGGACGGCAAAAGATTGCTGGAATCAAACCTACTCGCATAAGGAAACACGAATCGAAATTAGATGGATCTCGAAAACAAACCTAATATGCAAGGAACTTGGATTGGTGGTGGCTATATGGTGGTGGTATATGTCGCCGTGGTGGTATATGGCAGCGTGGTAGTATATGGATATGGATCTGGTGGTATATGGATACGGATTGGTGGTGGTATATGGATATGGATTCAAGCTGTCGTGGTAGATGGTAGGGGCGATGATGATGGTGCGTATGCATGACAACTTATGACCGTAACTCAAACTCTAAAAGACTAGACGGTAAGACCAAAGAACTAGACACGACGATGCAACCGCAAATTCAACAAAGCAAAACCCTAAAAGATTATGCAAAGGCTCGATTGGTTCGGATATGATGAACTAACCCTAATTTTTTTTTGTGTGTGGCTTTTTCGTGGATCGAGGTATGAAGAATGACTCGATCTAAACTACGAAAAACTCAGAAAATCTCACCGAGCAACCTCGAAATCTGATACCACTTGATAGAGGCAAAGGTGCCCGCCTTCGATGAGATGATGGATATCGCTTGGTGGAAGTCGACTTTGACGATCCGACTACGAACGGCGAGGACGCCGCTACTTTAGCAATCGCTAAACCAACTCCGAGATGTTATCGACCACGCCGAGCACGATCAACTCGACCACGAGGGTCTGCTTCTCGCGAGCAAACGAAGAACAAGCAAGAAACTGAGATTGCAACTGGATATTGCGAATATAAGATGAATGTTTATTGATCAAGGTGGGGTTCGTGGACGCTTTGTCCGGTCGCTGAACACAAACGGCACGCGGGTTGCAGCTATGGCTAACTTTAATCTAAACAAAACCCAAAGTCTAAACGGTGCCCTAAGGGCTGTATATGGAGGAAGAGGGGGAGAATTTCGTGGCCCTTGGTGGAGGGGTCCAAATCAACCCTATCTCTTGTTTCCCCACACATAAGGACTCTAAAAATAGCCTATACTTATGTATTTCGAAATTACATGGGCCTGCCCAATAATAAGGTGACGAAAGACCTAGAATAGCCTCGGACGAATTTTATGAAGTGGCATCTTGTATATTTCGTCCAAGGCTTCATGCACCCATTATGGTGGCTTCAAAGTCCTGAAATCATCACTTGTAACTCCGTTTGTTCCTCTTATGCATGCCATCATCTCCATGCTAGTTCTTGCTCCAATGTCCATCCTTCTCCAAGCTAGGTCCTTCATTTGTAAGCAAAATAAATATATCCAATTTAGGCAAGATCATATTCTCATGAATATTAGAATCATTACCAAGAAACGAAAGTACCGTAATTTAGTTGATGGCACGAGCTCTAGTAATTGGTCCCGTATGTATAGCGGCAGGGTCTGGGTGTAACAATGGTATTGATGTCCTCATCATCCTCCCTTCTTGAAATGACGCTGCCCCCGACGGAAGTTCATGTTCCTCACCCAAATAAGGCTTCAAATCTGAATGTTAAAAGTGGACTAACCCCAAAATCTACAGCAGCTTCAAGTTTATATGCATTATCATTTATTTTCTCCAACACCTTAAAGGGACCATCAAAGACGTGGCATTAGCTTTGATTTGCACAAATTAGGAAATCTATCCTTACGCAAATGTAATCAAACAAGATCTCCAGTGCAAACACAACATGTTTTCTACCCTTATCTCCAAAGAAGTTTATATTTAGCATTCATACGCCAATGTTTTCCTTAGTTAACTCATGCATTTTTAAAATCAATTCAGCGTTGTTTAGCATCAAAAATAACCTTCTCCAAGATGGAAGAGGCAACAAATCAATAGGTGCACGAGGTAGGAAACCATACACAACTTCAAAAGGGCACATCTTAGTAGTAGAATGCAATGAATGATTATAAGCAAATTCAATATGAGGCAAGCATTCCTCCCACATTTTCTTATTATTCTTCAAAACAGCCCTAAGATAGTAGACAATGTTCTATTGACTACTTCAGTTTGTCCATCATTTGGGGTGACAAGTAGTACTAAAAGCAGCTTTAGTCCCCAACTTAGCCCATAAACAGGACTTTTGGCCCCGAAAGTCAAAGAACATCATTCGTCGCTGTTTTTCGCATAAGTTTCAACCCATTGGCACTTCCTTTTGAAGGAAATTGAGAGATTATGTTGCTTATACACATTAGCCCTCGGTAGGGACAAACGTATTTTCTCGCAGATGCTCTGATACGCGTAATCTCATTTGGCCGTGAATTGAAGAAAATCCAGCGGCTATATGCCTTATTCTCCTTGTTTTCGCCGGATGGCATGATGTAACTCATGCGCGTGAAAGCCAAGAACAAAAGGGCATTCCTGGCATCGGTCAATATATATGTGGAAATGATATCTCCTCTATAGAGGACAAGAAATTTTGGGGCAATCACGCAAAAAGCGCACGAGAAAATGAAGTACTTTCAAGGACTGCCATTGAATGGACAGATGTTCACTAAAACGATCATAATTTTGTCATTCAGACTCCCTATCAGACCCGTAAGCACTCAAACTGCTCGTGGCAAGCGCGCGAATCCAAAAAATACTCCACGCTCCTGCGAGGAGGCCCGGAGTACCGTCAAATTCAGCCTTAAGCTGGACTTTTTGGCCCTGAAAGTCAAAGAACATCATTCGTCGCTGTTTTTCAGACAAGTTTCTGAACCCATTGGCACTTCCTTTTGTAGGAAATTCGAGATATTATGTTGCTTATAGACATTACTCCCCTCGGTAGGGACAAACGCATCTTTCTCAGATGCTATGGTCCGCAATCTCATTTGGTCAGAATTGAAGAAAATCCAGCAGCTATATGCCTTATTCCCTTGTTTTCGGGATGGCATGATGTAACTCATGCACATGAAAGCCAAGAACAAAATGGCATTCCTCGCATCGGTCAATATATATGTGGAAACGATATCTCCTCTATAGAGGACAAGAAATTTTGGGGCAATCAGGCAAAAATCGCACGAGGAAATGAAGTACTTTCTAGGACTGCCATAGAATGGAGAGATGTTCACTAAAACGGTCATAATTTTGTCATTTGGAGTCCGTGTCGGACCCATAAGTATCGAAACTGCCACAGCGCCACTGAATCCAAAAAATACCCCCGCTTGAGCCAGAGGCCCGACTACCTCAAATTCAGCCTTAAGAAGGACTTTTGCCCCGAA
The DNA here is from genome assembly GCA_021437245.1 of Aegilops speltoides. Classification (NCBI taxonomy): domain Eukaryota; kingdom Viridiplantae; phylum Streptophyta; class Magnoliopsida; order Poales; family Poaceae; genus Aegilops; species Aegilops speltoides. Next base: position 6,201 of record JAHHZJ010002786.1, on the reverse strand, counting down.
AGTCATAGAACATCATTCGCTGTTTTTCGCATAAGTTTCAACCCATTGGGACTTCCTTTGAAGGAATTCGAGATTATGTTGCTTATAGACATTAGCCTCGGTAGGGACAAACGATTTTCTCGCAGATGCTCTATGATGGGGCAACATCATTTGGCCATAAATTGAAGAAAATCCAATGGCTATATGCCTTATTCTCCTTGTTTTCACGGATTGCATGTCAGAATTAATGCACGGAAATCCAAGAACAAAAGGGCATTCCTGGCATCGGTCAATATATATGTGGAAACGATATCTCCTCTATAGAGGACATGAAATTTTGGGGCAATCAGGCAAATAGCGCACGAGAAAATGATGTACTTTCAAGGATTGCCATAGAAAAGACAGATGTTCACTAAAACGGTCATAAGTTTGTCATTCGGAGTCCGTGTCGGACCCATAAGTACTCAAACTGCTCACAGCGAGTGCCCGAATCCAAAAAGTTATTCCCCGCTTGAGCCAAGAAGCCCGGACTACCCTCAAATTCAGCCTTTAGCAGGACATTTTGGCCCTGAAAGTCATAGAACATCATTCGTCGCTGTTTTTCAGACAAGTTTCTGAACGCATTGGCACTTCCTTTTGAAGGAAATTCGAGAGATTATGTTGCTTATAGACATTAGCCCTCGGTAGGGACAAACGTATCTTTCTCGCAGATGCTCTATGATCCGCAACTTATTTGGTCAGAATTGAAGAAAATCCAATGCTATATGCCTTATTCTCTTGTTTTTACCGATGGCATGTCAGAACTCATGCGCTGAAAGCCAAGAACAAAAGGGCATTCCTGCATCGATCAATATATATGTGGAAACGATATCTCCTCTATAGAGGACAAGAAATTTTGGGCAATATTTCAAAAAGCGACGAGAAAATGAAGTATTTTCAAGGACCGCCATAGAATGGACAGATGTTCACTAAAACGGTCATAATTTTGTCATTCGAGTCCCAATGACCCATAAGTATTGTTGCTCATGCATGTAGCACGCTGAGTCCAAAATACTCCACGCCCCGCTTAGAGGCCCTGAGTACCTCAAATTCAGCCTTAAGCAGGACTTTTGGCCCCGAAAGTGAAAGAACATCATTCGTCATTGCTTTCGACAAGTTTCAACCCATTGGCACTTCCTTTTGAAGGGAATTCGAGAGATTATGTTACTTATAGACATTAGCCCCCGGTAGGGACAAACGTATCTATCTCGCAGATGCTCTATGATCGGGCAACATCATTTGGTCAGAATTGAAGAAAATCCAAATGCTATATGCCTTATTCTCCTTGTTTTCACGGATGGCATGTCAGAACTCATGCGCATGAAAGCCAAGAACAAAAGGGCATTCCTCGGATCGGTCAATATATATGTGGAATCGATATCTCCGCTATAGAGGACAAGAAATTTTGGGGCACAGCAAAAGCGACGAGAAACTGATGCTTTCAAGGACCGCCATAGAAAGGATGATGTTCACTAAAACGGTCATAATTTTGTCATTCGAGTCCGTGGTTTGACCCATAAGTACTCAACCTGCTCAAGGCGAGCGCCATGAGTCCAAAAAATACTCCCGCTTGAGCCAGAGGCCCGACTACCTCAAATTCAGCCTTAAGCAGACTTTTGGCCTCGAAAGTCATAGAACATCATTCATCGCTGTTTTTCGCAAGTTTCAACCCATTGGCACTTCCTTTGAAGGAAATTGAGAGATTATGTTGCTTATAGACATTAGCCCTCGAAGGGACAAACGATTTTTCGCAGATGCTCTACGATCCGCAATCTCATTTGGCCGTAAATTGAAGAAAATCCAAGCTATAAGCATTATTCTCCTTGCTGCCAGATGGCATGTCAGAACTCATGCACGGAAAGCCAAGAACAAAAGGGCATTCCCTGCATCGGTCAATATATATGTGGAAACGATATCTCCTCTATAGAGGACAAGAAATTTTGGGGCAATCAGCAAAAGCGCACGAGAAAATGAAGTACTTTCATGGACCGCCATAGAATGGATGATGTTCACTAAAACGGTCATAATTTTGTCATTCAGAGTCCCTGCTTGAACCATAAGTACTCAAAATGCTCGTGGAGAGCGTATGAATCCAAAAAATACTCCCCGCTTAAGCCAGAGGCCCGAGTACCATCAAATTCAGCCTTAAGGTGACTTTTGGCCCCGAAAGTCATAGAACATCATTCGCCGTTATTTTTCGACAAGTTTCAACCCATTGGCACTTCCTTTGAAGGAAATTTGAGAGATTATGTTGCTTATAGACATTAGTCCCCTGTAGGGACAAACGTACTTTCTCGCAGATGCTCTATGGTCCGCAATCTCATTTGGCCATAAATTGAAGAAAATCCAATGCTATATGCCTTATTCTCCTTGTTTTCACGGATGGCATGTCAGTAATTAATGCACGGAAAGCCAAGAACAAAAGGGCATTCCCCGCATCGGTAAATATATGTGGAAACGATATCTCTATAGAGGACATGAAATTTTGGGGCAATTAGGCAAAAGCGCACGAGAAAATGAAGTACTTTCAAGGACTGCCATAGAATGGACAAATGTTCACTAAAACTGCTATAATTTTGTTATTTGAGTCCGTGGTCGGACCCATAAGTATCAAACTGCTCGTGGCGAGCGTATAATCCAAAAATATTCTCGCTTGAGCTAGGAGACCCGAACTACCTTAAATTCAGCCTTAAGGTGACTTTTGGCCCCGAAAGTCATAGAACATCATTCGTCATTGCTTTTCGACAAGTTTCGAACCCATTGGCACTTCGCTTTGAAGGAAATTCGAGAGCTTATGTTGCTTATAGACATTAGCCCCTCGGTAGGGACAAACGTATCTTTCGCAGATGCTCTATGATCGGGAATCTCATTTGGTCAGAATTGAAGAAAATCCAAATGCTATATGCATTATTCTCTTGTTTTCACGGATGGCATGTCAGAACTCATGCGCGGAAAGCCAAGAAAAAAGGGCATTCCTGCATCGGTCAATATATATGTGGAAACGATATTCCTCTATAGAGGACAAGAAATTTAGGGCAATCAGCAAAAGCGACGAGGAAATGAAGTACTTTCAAGGACCTCCATAGAATGGGGAGATGTTCACTAAAACGGTCATAATTTTGTCATTTGAGTCCGTGTCGGACCCATAAGTATCGAAATTGCTCATGCAAGCGCGAATCCAAAAAAGTACTCCTCGCTTGAGCCAGAGGCCCGGACTACCTCAAATTCAGCCTTAAGAAGGACTTTTGGCCTCGAAAGTCATAGAACATCATTCGCTGTTGTTTTTCGACAAGTTTCAACCCATTGGGACTTCCTTTGAAGGAATTCGAGAGATTATGTTGCTTATAGACATTAGCCTCGGTAGGGACAAACGACATTTCGCAGATGCTCTATGATCGGGCAACATCATTTGGCCATAAATTGAAGAAAATCCAGCGCTATATACCTTATTCTCCTTGTTTTCACCGGATTGGCATGTCAGAACTAATGCACGGAAATCCAAGAACAAAAGGGCATTCCTGCATCGGTCAATATATATGTGGAAGCGATATCTCCTTTATAGAGGACATGAAATTTTGGGGCAATCAGCAAATAGCGCACGAGAAAATGATGTACTTTCAAGGATTGCCATAGAAAGGACAGATGTTCACTAAAACGGTCATAAGTTTGTCATTCGGAGTCCGTGTCGGACCCATAAGTATTCAAATTGCTCGCGGCGAGTGCGCGAATCCAAAAAAGTACTCCCCGCTTGAGCCAAGAAGCCCGGACTACCCTCAAATTCAGCTTTAAGTAGGACATTTTGGCCCTGAAAGTCATAGAACATCATTCGTCGCTGTTTTTCACACAAGTTTCTGAACGCATTGGCACTTCCTTTTGAAGGAAATTTGAGAGATTATGTTGCTTATAGACATTAGCCCTCGGTAGGGACAAACGTATCTTTCTCGCAGATGCTCTATGATCGGGCAACATCATTTGGTCAGAATTGAAGAAAATCCAATGCTATATGCCTTATTCTCATTGTTTTCACGGATTGCATGCTGAAACTAATGCACGTGAAATCCAAGAACAAAAGGGCATTCCTGGCATCGGTCAATATATATGTGGAAACGATATCTCCTCTATAGAGGACAAGAAATTTTGGGGCAATCAGGCAAATAGCGCACAAGAAAATGATGTACTTTCAAGGATTGCCATAGAAAGGACAGATGTTCACTAAAACGGTCATAAGTTTGTCATTCGGAGTCCGTGTCGGACCCATAAGTACTCAAACTACTCGCAGCGAGTGCGCGAATCCAAAAAGTACTCCCCGCTTGAGCCAGGAGGCCCAGACTACCCTCAAATTCAGCCTTAAGAAGGACATTTTGGCCCTAAAAGTCATAGAACATCATTCGTCGCTGTTTTTCAGACAAGTTTCTGAACGCATTGGCACTTCCTTTTGAAGGAAATTCGAGAGATTATGTTGCTTATAGACATTAGCCACCCTGGTAGGGACAAACACACCTTTCTACAGATGCTCTATGATCCGGGCAATCTCATTTGGTCAGAATTGAAGAAAATCCAAATGCTATATGCCTTATTCTCCTTGTTTTTGCGGATGGCATGTCAGAACTCATGCGGAAAGCCAAGAACAAAAGGGCATTCCCTGCATCGATCAATATATATGGAAACGATATCTCCTCTATAGAGGAAAAGAAATTTTGGGGCAATCTCGCAAAAAGCGCACGAGAAAATGAAGTATTTTCAAGGACCGCCATAGAATGGATGATGTTCACTAAAACGGTCATAATTTTGTCATTCTTGAGTCCCAATGGACCCATAAGTATTGTTGCTCAAGGGCGAAGCTGCAGAGAACCAAAAATACTCCACGCCCCGCTTAGGAGGCCCGAGTACCTCAAATTCAGCATTAAGCAGGACTTTTGGCCCCGAAAGTGAAAGAACATCATTCGGCCCTCGCTGCACAAGTTTCGCACCCATTGGCACTTCCTTTTGAAGGAATTCAGAGATTATGTTGCTTATAGACATTAGCCCTCTCGGTAGGGACAAACGTATCTTTCTCGCAGATGCTCTATGATCGGGCAACATCATTTGGCAGAATTGAAGAAAATCCAAAGGCTATATGCCTTATTCTCCTTGTTTTCACGGATGGCATGTCAGAACTCATGCGCATGAAAGCCGAGAACAAAAGGGCATTCCTCGCATTGGTCAATATATATGTGAAACGATATTCTCTATAGAGGACAAGAAATTTTGGGGCACCAGCAAAAAGCGACGAGAAATGAATGTACTTTCAAGGACCGCCATAGAAAGGATAGATGTTCACTAAAATGGTCATAATTTTGTCATTCGAGTCCGTGTTGAACCCATAAGTATTAACCTGCTCAAGGGCGAAGCGCGAGTCCAAAAAATACTCCCCGCTTGAGCCAGAGGCCCGGACTACCTCAAATTCAGCCTTAAGGTGGACTATTTGGCCCCAAAGTCATAGAACATCATTCGTCATTGCTTTTGCGCATAAGTTTCAACCCATTGGCACTTCCTTTGAAGGAAATTGAGAGATTATGTTGCTTATTACGCATTAGCCTCTCGGTAGGGACAAACGTATTTTCTGCAGATGCTCTATGATCCGTGCAATCTCATTTGGCCGTAAATTGAAGAAAATCCAAAGGGCTATAAGCATTATTCTCTTGTTTTCACGGATGGCATGTCAGAATCAAAGCGCCGTGGAAAGCCAAGAACAAAAGGGCATTCCTGGCATCGGTCAATATATATGTGGAAATGATATCTCCTCTATAGAGGACAAGAAACTTTGGGGCAATCAGGCAAAAAGCACACGGGAAATGAAGTACTTTCAAGGACTGCCATAGAATGGACAGATGTTCACTAAAACGGTCATAATTTTGTCATTCAGAGTCCATGTCGGATTCATAAGTACTCAAAATGCTTGTGGCGAGCGTGCGAATCCAAAAAATACTCCTCGCTTAAGCCAGGAGGCCCAGAGTACCATCAAATTCAGCCTTAAGCAGGACTTGTTGGCCCTGAAAGTCAAAGAACATCATTCGTCGCTATTTTTCAGACAAGTTTCTGAACCCATTGGCACTTCCTTTTGAAGGAAATTTGAGAGATTATGTTGCTTATAGACATCAGTCCCATAGGTAGGGACAAACATACCTTTCTCGCAGATGCTCT